>JAVJGJ010000062.1:49845523-49856977 GCA_035590215.1 Microhierax caerulescens
TAGCAACCAGAGCTGGGTGTTTCTCAGGCAGAAACTCAATTGTATGACATGGCCCACAGCTTCTGTCCTGCGAGGTCTGGGATCACGTGGGCACCAATTTAATTTTTTGTAGTGGTCTGTGAGACAGGTAGGTGGGAAGAGACAAAAGACAAGTTCACTTATGACCTTCCACAAACCCGTATCTTCAGTGGTGAACTGTTACTGCATTAACTCACTCTTCCATCACAAGTTGCCATGCATTTAATAGAAATAATAATAATTTAGAAAATGATACTTAGGAACCAGTAATTGCAGCACATCAAATATTTATGATTTGCAATCAACCTGAAAATGTTCTTTTATCTACACAGCAAAGTGCGATTTCTTCCAATGAAGTCATAAAGTATCTTTCTGTAAATTGGCAACCAGTTTCACATATTAGCGGGTTCCTTGAGATGGTCCAGCTCTATCCAGTTTGGGGTTTAACTACTCTGTGGCTGCTGAAACGACTGATGCCCTTTAAACAGGAGCGCTGAGTCCCACTTGGCCACGGCAGTTGAGCAGCACAGCCACGTCACAGAATGACAGCAGGGTTTGGGTTGGGAGGGACCTTTAATGGTCATCTACTCCAACGCCCCTGCAATGACCAGGGACATCTTCAACAAAAATATGGAATGCTTCTTGAGTCAGGTGCTCTTGCCACTGTTCAGCCAGAGGACCTGTGAAAACCTGGTTGTTTCGCAGCTTTAGACCTTGGATAAGGTCAGGATTTGTGCCCAGTACTTTGGCCAGAAGTGGGGCAGTTTGGTTTGAAAGCAGGGATGGGACCTGCACCGAGAGAGCTGGGTAACGTCTCTGCAGCCATTGGTTTTCCCTTCCCATGTGTACAGAAGGATGAAGCCTCCTGCACAGTAAAGGCAACATGGAGAAAAGGTGGGGAGCAAACTTCTCGGGGCAAAGGCCATCTCTGTTGACATACAGCACAAGGTGCTCTCACCCACGGGCACGTACTGTGCTCCAGTGATGGATGCCCGCCAGCCATACAAGTAACCTCTTTAAACCCACTGCTTTAAACCCAGCTGGGCTATTAAGCACAGACATCTTCCTGACCTTCTGCCCTCTCCCATCAGGTGCATGATGGATCTGATCGTCAGGGACCTTGGCTTGAGGGGGCAGAGGGAACCCGTGAGCTCCTGTTGAACCCTTGGCCCTTGAAAGCCCATCAAAGCCCACTGGGCCAACGCCAGACTTTCATTTATTCAACTTCCTTCCTCTGAAGGAACTTACAATTTAATCAGAACTTCTTAATAGTACATGAATTCTAAATTGCAGTCATTTGTTGCGACTAGCCGCGGGCTTTTCTGTCTGTTAGAAATATCTATGTTATTTCTTTCTTTTAGAGTTTACGTAAATAAAATAAAATAAACTTTTACAAATAATGTTTGCCACTTAATGGTCTCAGCCAAAGTATCTATCTGAGGAAATAGAAATCCTTCCTTACAATTCATCTTAAGGATGTAGTTTCAGTTTCTTATAAAGTAATAATGAATGTACCACAGATAATGTTCCAATAGTGCAAATGAGAGGAGCATATAATCAAAATGATAATAGCGGGTATTGTACGGCTGGTATAATAAAATCTATCCCACTATGAAAATCATATCTCAAGGCAACATTCTGTCTGATTTTTGTAATAATCGTACAAGTGAGAACAGGGCACCAGGCAGCCAGAGAAACAAAGGTGCCACAGCGGTTCATTAACCAGGCGCTGCCCTGATAGCCCATCTGCCCGGTCAAGGGTCTCTGCTGGGTTTTAAGAGAGCTGCTCAAAACAGAATAAAAATCCATACTCGAGCCAGTCCACACCTCAGGCACGGTCAAGATGCAGATTAAGCCAGACAAAGGGTGTGCATCTGTGTGCCTGTGCAGGCAGCACGGGTGGGTGGGGGACACGGGCTTTTCTGCCGGCAGAGCCCACCAGCCTCGCGAGGCTCTTGGTGGGTTTTGTTCTTTCATTGTGTTCAGGCTTCTCCAAGTGACCTTCCTCATGATGGGGCAACCTGTGGCTGCTCCCCATTTTGAGGTTTCTCTTCCAGACGTTTCTCTCTTCCCAGGCAAACCTTACGTTCCTTGCTTGTTTATTTAATTTTAATCTTTCCCGCGTCTGCTATGCAGCGCTCGGGGATGGTGGCCCGTCTTGCTAGCTGTTTGGGGCCCATTAGAAACATTTGTGTACATACATAATTACTGAATTTTAAAACACAAATAACTGCCTTTGGGGCCAACAGGCACAGCAGATACAATCTGTCATGTCAACTCTCATTCACTTCACGGTTATTTTTTTCTTAAAGGAAATTACCATGCCAAAACTACGCTTGGAGTACTAACAGCATCAAAGCTGCCTCTCTAGCCAGCAAAACCAAGTCAACAGGAGAGGCAATGCTCTGGGTTAAATGTCGTGAGCCAGACTTTCCCCACACACACACACCCCAGTCTACTTGGCTTTTCGTTATCTGTCATCTTTGGTGCCTTATGCATTTTGCTTGGGTCCTGCCAGCACCCCAGAGTTCCCAGTGTGTTGCTTCATTGTTGCCACGATCCCAGTGGGAGCAGGGTAGAGGGCAGGCGCTGGGGCAGAGCTGGTCGCCGATGGGGTGTGGGGGACACCGCACAGAGGACATCACGTGGCTGTAGGATTTCAGCAGCCTAGAGTTAACTTGTTTAAAGATTAGGATCTTGATCTGGAAAGCGGATCCTATCTAGTCTGCCATATTCCATGCGTGGCTGCTGTGCCCCAGCAACAGGGATTGTGTTTGGGTTTAAGTGTCACAGATTAGTCAAGTGACACATACGTGTATTTACATGTGTGTGCCCTTAAGTGAAGAACCATTTTCATTCTGTTCTCTATATGCTTTTATACTCCGGTAAACACACCTTCCTGTTTTCGTTACACTCTGGTGTTTGATTGCTGCGCTGCGTTAAAGCATCGTTACAATACTTCACAGTCCTCAGATGGGAAGTATCATTAGCATCTGCTTAACAGCCCCGAACGGCACTCCACACCTGCATGTCCACTTTCCCAAGCTCTTGGGGCTGGGATGAAAGCAGTTCCCATGCAAGGGAGACCTGAGCCAGCTCCGGGTTGCACACCACGCGTAGAGCATCCGAGCATCCCTGGCCCAGCTCCAGCAAGGCTCTGGACCCAGCACTACCCAGGGCCACATCTGGGGCAGGGCAGCAGCAGCAAAAATGAGATTCCTGCTGCGCTGGTCCCATGTGCATCAGGAGGCCCCTGAACATTTTATTTATAACACGTGAACTGAAAACAAAGTGCCATCTTCTAAAACTAAGATGCCACTTAACTGAAAATGAAGTGCCACTAGGTAGCAATGGCAGCGATAGGGAGTAACAGCTTGACACAGAAAAATTGAGTGTGGCACCAAAGCAAGTACAGAAATGCAGCGTTATAGCTCAAACTCCACGCAAAGCTCATTGCACTTGTACGCATAGGGGAAGGGCAACCCATGCACGTAGAGACTCTACTGGGAAAAATAAAAGCATCTGGCCTCACCCATTTGTCTCGTACAAAGACAAAAGAAGTGTAGAAAAAGCCATTTGAGCTTTTGAAAAGTTCTCACATAGCAAAGTGGCTTATACTAACCCACTTCAACATTGTATTTGTAGATTAGGTCCATTAGAAAGACTGGTTTCACAGCCCAGCAAACAATTACAGGCTAAATCTGTTGGGCATAACAGTTCTGTCAGAAAAAAATGTAACTTATAATAGGGACTGCTCAAGTACCCTTTCCTATATGCTGAAAAACCCTAACCCACAACTGCAAAATGAAGACATTTCTGAAGTTAACAGAACATATACATACACCACAGAAGTCAAGTGTAACAAATACAAATCAGAAAGTTTTAGTGGCTAAATACATCAAAGTAAACCTTAGAAGCTAAGTAAAGCCAAAAGGCACAGAAAGAAAATGATGGCCAGCAATGTAATGGTGATACCTTTAAAGTATATTAGCAGTAAACCAAAATAAATTCCTAAACAATTGTATTTACTTTGCTAAAGGCAAACGTTCACCTGTTCAAAGGTAAAGATTACATTTCAATTTATGTTATTAACCGTTGAATCATCAGTAAGGGTGCAGGAAGTACAAAGCTTTGCACAGACATTTCATCCAGATGCTCACAAGGCAGCATCCTGACAAAACTTGTCTTTCCAACAGCATTCCAGAAGAATATTAAACACTACAGGTAGACTGTTTAAAACTGGCGGGTCAAATAATCTGCATTTTTGCATTTTAAAACAGCCAGGCAAGGTGTATTCTAGACCATTAATTCATATTCCTTGCAGCTTTTGGCTCATTCACCCTTCCCTAGCTGCCCACCCGCCCCACAGAGCCTCCTGCCCCAGGGGCTTTTCCCAATTGCCTGAAAAAAATCAGTGATGTGTTTTCTGCATCCCCAGAACTGCTTCTGCCTTGTGTTTTCCCAAGGACACACACGGCCCCCACAGTCCTTCACTTGAATTTCTTAGAGCCTCTATAAGGGCTGTGAAGAGCATCCCTCTGTTTTCCTACAGCTTTTGTTGACGCCCCTCCAAGCGCGGTGATGCCAGCCGTGGCTCCATCAGCACAGCACACAGCCATCCCTCCCACCTCCTCCCAACACTGCTCAGCAGCAGCGGTAGCATCTCTGCACTCACACACCTTACTTGCCTGGCTTCTTAACTTCACGCTAATTCAGAAACAAAAGCCGAATTAGACTTGGTAAAAAGATGACAAGCAAATGCTGGCAGTGAAAGGCAAAAAAATCAGAAATATAAAAGGAGAATTAAGTTGTTAATCAGGTTGAATCATTTCAAAAAGAGTGGAGAGAATTTTCCAATGAAAAAGATGACTCCAGCATATAAATTAATCTTTTGTATAGGAAGAAACGAAAGTCATTAAATGTCATTGTCTTATTTTAAAAGCAGCAATATCCTGTCTGATTGCAAGTACTTAAAGTGGGATGATTAAACAGAAACCTTATCTTCAGTGTTCCAAGGAGAAAATTGGAGAGAAGTTATCCAATTATGGATAATAAAGAATGGGGAAAAATCTAAGCAGAGAGGAACTTGGTTAGGTAAGTTATGGAGGAACACTCGGCAATCCATCACGCCCAACATACCAGGCACAAACAACAGGCAGTCTATCCCACATTACACAAAATTTCACAGCTTCGAGAGGCCTTTGAACTGCATACTTGCTTGTGATGTTACATTTTTGTAAGCCCTCTTCAGACCTTTATAAAACAATAGCCTAAGGCACTTGTAAATACTAATATTCTGTTAAACATCTGGTTACTGTAAAATGGGATTGTCTTTATTTTCAAACAGGAGTTTACAAGCAGATTATCAGCTGCTGGCTGGCTGGCTGTTATTTTATACTCTCCAGCAATCCACTATATGCATAGGCATATTGCTCTGCCTGAATGGCATTTTTCTATATTGTCAGTGAAATTTTAAGTAGAAACAGTAGCTCCCACGGCAGAGGGAATTATATGATCAGGGCCTTCTCTTTCTGCTGCAGATATCCATATGTCCATAAGCTCTGAGTACCTTTAATGCAGCTATTCTTGCAACGTCTGTGTGAGCTGGCACAGACGACTGTCCCCATTCCCTGCACAGAGGGACTGTGAATGGGGACAATATAAAACAACAGCTCACAATGTAGCACAAACAGTTGAGGTTTAGATCTTTGGCCAAGAATGAAGCTTTGCATACCTAATTGAAGAGAAAGGTTTCCTTCGCTTCATCAAGGAAAAAAGCCCTTTGTCTGGACAGGACCTCCTGTTGATGTTAAGAGAAGTGGGAAGGAAGGAAGAAGTCTTGTGGCTCTGGCCACAGCTCTGGCAGGTTTGCAAGCAGCGGGTGGAAAACTGTCATGAATTAAAACTCAACCTGCTGTGTTTTCAGGTGGTCTTGATGCTCTTGAGAACGTGACCTGGGTGGAAGGATGTACCGATGCATCAGAGCCCGTTCAGGGGATGGGTTGGCTCATTAGGGACAGCAAGTACGAAACCTTTAACCTTCACACCTTTCTTAATTTAACTTTTCAGTGGTGTAATTTTAACTCTTATCTTTTACCGTGCAGGCAGCTTGGGCTAAGTGCAGCCTGCAGCACCAGGGGAGCCCCGTGGGAATCAGGCCAGCCCCCAACACGCCCCAATGGCACGTCCCCTTTTCCATCCATTCCCCACGGTTGCACACCCCATGCACAAGCACCAGCTGGGGAAAAAAGGGAGGTGAAGTCATGTATTTTTATATCTGTGCAGCTGTTCTCAGGCTCTGTATCTCATGCATTTGGCGAGTAAATAACTAGACCTGAAGGTGGAACAATGTACCCGTCAGGGGCGTTAGCTTCAATGGGAAGCTTGCTTTTTAGTTTATAAAAAGAAAATTACTCTTAATAAATTCAAAGATGCTTCACAACGACCCTGTAAAAAAAGGAATTGGTCTTCCAAGTGCACCTAGTTACAGATAATTGATGTCATTAAAGGGATCTTTTGCAGAATTTTTACTTATGTAAAGAAATCATTAGGCACAGGAGTCTGCGATCGGGTAAAAGGCACCTTCCAAATTCAAACTTGCAGTCAGAGGCAACCTGAAGCTTAGCTCTGGAAGCCTGACTGTCCAGAGACATTCTGGCTGAGTAGAGAGGGTAACACTTCATAATCTGGTATGACTTACATCTCCTCTATGCCAGATAAGATATCCTAGGAAGAAAATCAAATCAGGTTTCAGGGAGAGTTATCACACTTCTTTGCACAAATTTATATCTCAATCTGCAAACTGAAGAGCATGTTCAAAACCTCTTAAGGACACGAGAGGAAAGCTGCCTCTCCCTCTCCGTGCCCCACATCATCCCAACTGCTTGAAAACCACGATACCACATTACACACCGAGTGCCCTCCCTCAGCTGGCTGCCCACAACCTCTGATTTTACGTGCCATTCCACATCCGCATGCTCCTTTGGGTGGGATACAGGCTGGCAGAGTCGCAGCAATGGATGAGAGCTTCTTCCACCCTTCTTTTTCCATCAGCCACTCTCATCATTAGAAACCTCTTTCTGTTTTCTAAACTGAAAGACATCCCTAATGGATATAATACACTCACAGATCTTGGGACATCTGTTCTCTAGCCTGCCTTTTTGACTAGTAGGATATGATTTTATGATGGAAATGTTTCCAGTTTCATTTGCTGGCTGTCATGCCGCAGTGGTGCTGGGGTATTTGCTGGAATAGCCACTGCCTTGATTTTTACGATCGAGCGGAAATATTCTACAGGAGCGTGGATGTATTCCTTCCCCCAACAGCTGAAGTGCAGGCTTTCATCTTGAGCCTTCTCCTTCTCCTCTTCCGGACCCTCATCCGAGACAGTCACTGCTCAGCTCAAGAACAAACAGATGTTTCTCTTGCTACACGGTATGTTGTTTAATCCCACATCAGGCAACAGCCTGGTGCATTCCCATGCAACTGTCAACTTTGGAAGGTATTTTTCCCTGGATATGTAAGGAAGTGCAGCTGATAATACTAGGTTTTGCAGTAACTCTGACCAACTAATGGCCTTCAGGGTCAGCTTCCCAAGTGTGCTACAGGAAAAGAAATGCAAAATACAGTGCCTAAAGTTTACACATACAGCTGGAAAGACCAGGTTCTGCTACCAGATAATGGTTTCCGATGTGTAAATCACCCCATATACTCCTCACAATGACCTGTGCATAGAATGACTATGATTTGGACGGTGAAGTATTCAGAATCAACTCACAAGCTTTAACGTCCACATTACCTTAATGAAATCTGGGGATAATTGAAGGTGCAGAAGCAAATTCCTGGTCCAGACTGGGCTGAAAGTTGCCGTCTTCACATCCCGCGCAGTGTGTAGTTATCGGAAGAGGCAAGCTGTCATGTGGACGTATCAGTGCTCTGTCTGAAGATCTTATGCACACAGGGGACACACAGCTGCACCAGGCAAGTCTCTGCTTCACGTGAGGATGGCTCTGCTGCTTCCCACTTTGCCTCTGGAAAAGGTGCTGCCCAGGGCCATCCTCAGGCACAACCAGCCTCGGTGACCACTATGGCCCTTATCAGGTCAGGGCTTTGCAATCATACACCAGCCCAGGGAAGGACTGTCACTTGTTCCACACTCAGACCCGGAGGAGACACTGAAGTTTTGCCTAAACACCGTGTCAACACAATAATTTGCTTTTCTGTGAATTCTCCAAAGCAAATTAACATCTGTAACAAGTGCAGAGCTGTATCTTAATAAGAAATGAAACTAAACTCCTTTTTGTGAACAAACCCTGCAACATGAGGCAGCATGATGACCTTTCCACAGAGTTTGCAATTCTCCTGCTGCAAAACAAATGGTGTGTTTCCTGAAGAATCAGAGGGTTCCTGTGGGACTCCCAGGGGGTGGTTGGGGACCTGGCCGAGGCTGCTGAGGCACCTCGTGGCTGCAGCAGGCCTGCTCCTAGCTTCCCTGCACGGTGTTTGCTACCTTAGCAGTGCTTTCTCTAGTCAACATTCTTTACCTGTGCTCCCTTGCAGCCTGTTTACTGCGACTCTTCCCTTTGCACTGAACCACGTCACTTAAAGCACAAACTCTTCGCCTTGCTGACGGTTGCCTGTTTGGGACAGGAGTTCGGATTTAGTGATGCAAAGCTGCCTTTCCCATTTTCCCATCCCTGGATGTTGCTTTGGAAACACCCTCGCTTCCTGCCAACCCTCTGAATGGCAGCCCATAACCCAGAGCACGACTCCTCTCTCCTAGCAGCAGGGCCATTAGTAGCACACAAACTATTATCAGTAGCCCTACACACTGGTCCCACTAAAATCCATTTATCGCCTTAAGTATTTGTCTCATAAAAGGATAGTTTCCTTTTTTTTCTTTTACCTTCATAACCAAGGTTATCTGCTCAAGAATGTACAGAGTAGATGAAGTTGTTCAGCTTATGGATACAAATAGATCTTGCTTTTTTGACTTGCAAAATGAATTCCACTGTGACTTCGATAAAACTTAAGTATGCTAATGTTCAGTCAACCAGTTGTCTATTTATTTCTGTTTATGCCAGCATACCCATTAGCAACTTTTTCTTGTTTTCTTTTAGAATATTAAATGGTTCAAACATATTCTAAAAATTAGTTGATTAGCTTGTTAGGGCACATTTCCACTGCTAGTTCCTTCTGTAGCAAAAGAGAAAATGAAGGTAATTTTGTTTGCAAGGAACGTATGATTGGAAGCTGACTGTTGAAAGATGTGCCATGTCAATGTAATGAGGGAGTGTAATATCTTAGTTTGCATCAATATGGAAATAACTGTGCAGTTTGACAGACCTGATGCTAAAGGCAGCACCAGAGCACTCATTATGCATTCAGCCTCTGATTATGAAAAATAGTGTGTTTTCTTTTAAAAAGGAATACACATTATCAATCAAAACTGCACCAATTATTTCCAAAAGGGATCACAGCTAAACAGGCATGGGGTCTCTTCAAATATAACTGCACCTGAGAAAACAGACAGATATCAAAGTACATGATAGTTTAATTTCATGACAGTTGAATTAATCAGGCAATATAAACCCTGCCTTTGGATTGGCCCAGGCTTTGCTAGGCTGGCACTGCAGGTTGCAATGCCTTTTCTTCGCTAAGTAGCATCACTAGTTTAGGAGTTTGGTGTCACATGGGCTGCTGCTCCTCTGATCCTGGTCAGGTGGTCCTGCTACCACAGGAATTGAAATGCAAAAGTCCTGCCATGACGGAAAGGTTAGAAATCACAGTGGGTGCTCCCATCCAGGTGTGAGCCAACCCTGCCTTCCTGCCAAGGACCAGGGAGCTGCCAAGGAGGAGCTTTGCCCTCTCTAATGGCAGAGAAGGGGCTCACGAGGTTCATTCTTCTGATGGCCCACCCTTGCTCCAGCACCCCTGGCAGATGCAGCCCAGGCTCACGGGGAACTGCGCATTTTTATTCTGATGAAGGTATGGGATGGCTGCTTTTGTAGGCAGGCCACAGCCACAGCTGGGAGTAGGTTAAAAAATCCCACCCTACCTGTAAGAAATCAAAAAATGGGCAGTGTAGCCATGGAAATGTTTCCTGAATTTTTTATTTGGTCTTTGCTTGCCAGTAGGAATTTAAGTCACAGAGCCAATCTTTGGGGCAAGAGCACACTTTACTCATTCTGGCAATTTTTTTTTTCTCTTTAACCCTTTTTCTCCTGTGTTGTTTGAAGCAATGCTTGCATGGTCTCTTGATCTCCGTGAGATTCAGCTGGGTGAATGTCATGATATCTTCACTTCACAGGCAGATAAAGCCATTGCTCCAGTCCTTTTGCCATTCACCCAGTATCTTGGCCCCATACACACACAACACGCTGCATTTGGGCTCTTTGATTTGTCTGTAGAGCCCAATGCATTATTTAGACCCATGGCTTGCAGTAGTTTCTAGCCAAGCTGTGATCTCCCTTGCCTTACTTTCACCAAATGACTTCTTTAAAATGCAGGATTAAGCTGCACTCAACCATGTTGACAGAATGGTCACTGGGCTGTTATTACATGTAAAAAGAAAGACAAGAGGATAATTGCAAAGTCACTAGATAACATAGATGAACACAGGCAATTATCTGAAATAAACAATACGAGCAAGGACTGGAAGCGCTGCTAAGGTGTTTTCTTTTATTGGGTCTCTGTGCTTTTTACAGGGGGAGTTAGAGCAGAGGCTGAACATGAGAACTCAAGGATGTGCCAGGAACATTTGCACACAGTATCTTGCGAGGGAGAGTCTCATCCATACTTCAGAGGTTTCAGCAGAGCAAGCGGTACCATACGAATCAGAAACTTCCCTGGCTTCTCTCCCCATTCCGTTTCCATTCCATCAATTTGTCCCTGAAGAGCCATCTAAATGAAAGCTGTGGTTTTGTAAATAGGGAGTCAGTTGATCACGCAGGATTTCAGTCTGCTTTTGCATTCGAAGGTCTCTAATGTCAAGTTGTCTGTAATTTGTACTGAACCAGAAGCAAAATACTGCTGTGCTGTCACTGGAGTGTCAATGACTTCTCTGCAGAACTGAATCTCTGTGACATTTACACATCCTAAGGACCTGTCTGAGCTTTGCATTCCACCGAGATGATGCAGGAATAACAGTTTCTTCAGGCTTCAAATTGAAGCTCTTCTGGCATTTTGCAGCTATAGCAAGGGAGGAAAAAACCCGGTAACTTGTAACTGACCTTCTGTTCTGCTTCTCGCAAGCAGTTCATGCTTCGGAGAAATGTGTGGGGCTGCAGATTTATCGGAGGTGCTCAGGTTTCTGTAGAATTAAAACCCAGCTGGGTTTGGTTAATGTATTTTCACCAGCAATTTGAAGAAATTATGGGTGCATAAGTGTGTACGGGGCCTGCGGGGCCGGGGCGGGCAGCGGGGGCTGCGGGCGCT
>JAVJGJ010000062.1:49857688-49874580 GCA_035590215.1 Microhierax caerulescens
GGTGGCGATGGGCAGGGGGCTCCGCCGGGCGCCCCGCGCCCCCGGCCTGCCCGGCCCGGCTCAGCACAAGACGCTAAGGAGGCAAAGCTCAGGACTGTTTTTCTCAACCACAACAAGCAGATGTATTCCTTCTTTGTTAGCAAGGTACAAATAAACATGAAGTTAAGAAATAAGGAACGTAAACGTCAACTCCATAGGAAATGTCACCAAGAAACTCCAGTAAAATGAGTTCAGAACTGGACTACACAGGTTTAAAGAAAACAAAGAACCTCCTGGTTTATATGTCTCCTAGAAAAGAAAACACAAAATAAAAGGTTCAACAAATAATGTTCTGTGATTTTGTTAGCATAAAAATGAGTGCACTGCTTTGTTGAGAGAGTGAATACTCCTTGCCACCAATTGTTGTCAATAGATATACCTGTTTAAAGTGTTCCCCCATCACAGTCCATCTTGATCCCCTGCCATTCAACGAAGTTGCAGTCATTTAAGAGTACTTATGTATTGCAATAGTTTCTATGACAACAGATGATGATGTTAAGAGTAAAGAATTTGGAGTTGGGTCTATGAATAGGGAGATAAAGGCACTGAATGGCAGAGGGAAAGCTTTCCTTCCAAACATGTAGTTTAAATATCTCTGCTATTAGTATTTACCAGCAAATAATGAGGATTGTATGAAAAACAAATACACACAGACTTTAAGTTTTAGAGAAGCAAGTATTTTCCTGAAGATCTTGTGGAATTGATTAGTTTCTGTGCTCCCTGTCTAAGCAGACCAGGTTCTCCTGGTGCAAACCTAAAACCACAGTCAGGCCCTTTTCATTTCATGGAGAGGAAGGCATGAATGCTAAAAGCACCGCAGCAGCTTGCATGGAACTGATCAGCTGAATATCGCTTCCAAACCATTTCAAACACAAAAATACCATGCTGCTTAGTGATGATAGATCCAAAACCTGGGGACTGTAACCTCTTCACTTGCAGAAAAACTTCCTCCCGATAACTGGTAAGACACTGCTCTTCTTCCAGTTCCTCCCCAGTCCCCGCACTGTGCAAAGCCCTCTTGCTCTGTGGTTTCAATACCCACGCTCCTGCCGTTAATTCCATTTGGCTCCCGCCTGCTTTATCTCCACACAAAGCTACATTGCAGCTTGCCCGGGTTTGGGACAGTCTCTTTGTCTTTGGGCAGTGACGAACAGAAGGAGCCTTGGCCCTCAGCTGGGGACCAACATCTGACCTTACGATGCAAATAACACATGCCAGGGAAAGCCATGATTGCAATCGGCTATCTGCTGCACAAGTTTAGGTTGCATAATTAATTTAGTGTTATTTGGACATGGATAATAAAACCTGCTTACCTACAATGGTCCAAAAAGGCCATTAGAAACCCACAGTTAAGAAAGCTTAAAGTTCCTGCCAGTCCCAATGGCAGCTGTATGGAGAGAGCGAGGAGAGGATCACGGTTTCACGGCCAAATTTGCTGTAATCAGTAACCGGCAACACCACATCCTGCCAGGGGCCTGGGAGGTGCTCAGCTCCCTCCGCCTGGATCCTGCTGGGAACAGAGATTATTCAGAGATAACACACGGCCCCGGGCCAGGCGGCAGGGGAGCATCTTGGGCATGGGGTGATGGGGGTGGAGGACAGCAGGGATGATGCTGGGGACAATGCTCTCAGTGGAGAGGTGACCCTGCTCATGTCCTTGCCTCAGGTTGCACACCAAACATGTTCCCCCATGGTGCAAAACCACCAAGCCACCATAGATTTAGCCACTGAGCTGACAACTGTAGCCAGCCTCAACCTGTTCTATGAATTCTAGAGTGAATATGACAGAATAAATCCCAAACCCTTATTTTCTATAGCTGTTGAGTACTGTTGCTGCTCTGGCGTCCTACTCGGCTCACAAGCAAGACAAAATTTACTGACAGAAGGATTTTTCTGAAAGTAAAACTAGATGAGTCCAGTTCTGTTATGGGCTAATCTGGGCAAAAGCATGTGCCAGCTCTCGTAACCTTCTCATGCCTACACTTTGTTTTCCACTAAATGTCAGCTCTGATAGACTAGCCTGCTCATCTGAAAGGGCAGGTTTTTGCTTCAATAAAAACAAACCTAGTTAAAAAGATAGACAGTACCTCAATAAAAAAAAATACCACAGACGCATGAAATGTTCAGTCTTAATTGGTATGGCTATACTGCACCGTTTCCTTGCTGGCATATGCTAGTGGAGAATATTTGTTGTCAGGGGATTTTCAAGGTTATAAAGCATCTTAAAGGTGTTGGGGAGTGTGTAAATTAAGCCGCTACAGGTAGGTAATGTTCCCATGATGTCAGGACTAAATATGCTGGTTGCCTCCTGGTAAGAATTTACCACAGTACAGAGTACACGCTGGGGGCCTGATCCTCGGTTAATGTAAATCCTGTTGGCTCTGTTGGCTTTACTACATCGATTCACACTCGTTGCATTTTGTATTCAGAGATCCAGCCTTGCAATCCAATGTCCAGTATACTCTAGAGCACCAGAAGGTTAGAAATTAAAAACCCCACCCTCAGTAGCTGAGACTTTCAGCTAGATGCTACCTCTCCGGAGGGACGCGGTGCCTCGCGGGGTGCCAGCTCATTTCCCTGGGGGCTGGGGAGTGAGGATTTTGGCAGGACAGCGAGTGCACATGCTGCTCCAGCACAGCCCCACCTGGAAGCTGTGCAGCCAAATTAACAGCGCTTCTGTTGCAATAAATTGCAACCAAGGGACCTGCAGACTTTTAAGTGGCACAGTATTTACTGGACTGGGGAATGAGGAAACCAGAGGAAAAAGGAGCCTTATTCACTCATTTTGAAAAGGATGAATGAAATGGCAGGAGCCTTCAGGTTTTTTTCCAGTGGAGATGTAAAGGAAAGCAAAACGCACGCAGCTCAGCACTGCAAGTCCTGTCCTTCCTCCCTGGAAGGGTGGCACTTGCCCAAGCTCTTTGTCTTGATGGTGAAGTCCCAAGCATCTGCCTCCCTGTTTCCTCATCGAGTCGTGCGAGACCCAATAAGCTAATCTGTCACTGTCCTCTTGAATCATCCCAGCTTCACTGCAGCCATGACCATCTTTCCAGCTGCTGGAGCACAGGACCTCCACAGCTCCCCACTCACCGCGGTGTGCAGGTGAGTGGATCTGACAAGGCTGGACCAGCAAGGGTGTCACTGGGAAGGACACACGCAGGGGTAGCATGCCCAGCTCCGACTCACTTATTCCCTCTGGACTCCCTCCACAAGAAGAGCTGCTGGAAAAGCATTTAGGGAAATCTTGTGTTAGCAGCCTGATGGAGCTCTGCAGCCTTTGTGTAAATGTTATTCTGGGTTAAAAGCTTTTGATGAGTATGTTATAAACATAAGTATGTCTATGAGGGTTGTTAACTCTCCCTTTGCCAAAAAGTAATGTCCCTTCTTACTGAGCAAGGGAAACTTGCAAAATGAAGTACAGCAGTGCCGGTATATTGGTACTTGCTGCACTTAGGACACTGATAGAAACGATAGGTGAATACAGGATAGGGGACTTGGTAATGTATATGCTCCTTCCCTTACTAAGAAGTTGGTGTTACAGCGTGATGTTAACTCAAAGAGCAGCCCTCTAAATGCCAGGGGGCAGCAGCACCTTGCTGGTGTAGGTAACAGTGCCTCGAGGATGCAGCCAGACCACTCCAGGCAGCCCCTCCAAACCCTTCTGCTGCCCAGTGCACCATCTCTCATGCCACGCTTGCCATCAGTGGCCAGTGAGCCTCTGCTGTGGGAGCGGAGAGGCTCCACCTGGACCAGCGACCAAGCCTCCTCCCTTTTGGGGAATCAAGGGTCCCTTCCTCCCAGGCTCCGGGCCAGGGTCAAAGAGCCAAACCAAGGTCTGGCTTTAAGCAGCACCAGATCTCACCAAAACAGGGCACGCTGTCACTGCAGAGCCAGGCCGGGAGCTCCTGCCTGGTACACATGTGGTCACCTGAAAATACCAGCACAGGGAAGACAGTCCTTAGGAACTACAAGTAGAAATTCATCCAAACTCTCCCAGCTTGTACCTGACCGCTGTTTGTGTCCATTAGGAGGACTTCTCCATGAGAAAGCTGGCTTTGGAAGTAGTCCAGAGCAGATTTTAAATGTATGATCATGGCGGATGCAATGCAAGCAGTGCCGTCATCCCAGAGCACGGGCCTTTGAAAGACTTTGGACGGGAGGGATGCAGCCATCCAGATTTCCTTGGGGATGGGGGCAGATGTAAAACTGGCTCACTTGCTCCTCTCAGGAGATTTGGAAGGTGCTGAGAAGTACAGCAGCGAGCTCTCCCCCTCCGTGGTAGCCCACATGGTGCTGAGGAGTCCAGGGGGAAGGGGAAGGTCACCAATGTGTGCGGGGAGAGCATCCCATGGCCATGGCAGTGGGGGCAGCAGGGAGAGTGGCCTTTGAGAGGGGTTGCAACAGCTCACGTGCTGCCGCTGCATCTTCTTCCCACTCGGGGGAACAAATTACACTCATACTTCTAACATTAGCAGCCATTTCCATAACCAATTAACCTCTGCGTTATACCATCAAGCATCTGAAAAAGGTGTTGTGACACAGTTATTAAAGGATGGAAGGGACTTGTTGGCTGGCATACATAATAAAGGGCAGCTTTGCTTTCCTACCTGAATTTCTGAATAGGGACAGATGAAGTGAAATCCTTACAAAACAGAAATATTTCACACTGGTTTGGGAAGGATATGTTCTAGGTTTGTAAAGCATTTGCAATTTAAATATTTGGGTTTATTTGTTTGCTTTTAAAGAAAGATTTATTTTCTAGCAAAGCAAATGACTACTGAAACTGTTTTCCACATTTGTCACTTTCTTTTAAAGACGCTCCCTGCTTTTTTGGCTTTTATTTTCCACCCATCAAGCTGTTGAGTCCCAATTCAGAACCAAACAGCCCTAAACATCAGTCTGGATTTGCTGCTGGGGGCCTCCCTTCTCCTTTTCCTCCCAGGAGCCGCAGCGATGGTGAACTTCATTTCTGTCGATGGACCCCATGGAGCTGCTGTGGCTTCTTGTCCCCACGCTTGGGCAGCACCAGGCACAGGGAGAGTGCTGCAGCCCTGCTCCTCGGCAGTGACGTCCCTCCCCACCAGGAATGTATGAACCTTGCTAAGATCATCAGCCTTGCTAAAATCTGCTTTGTTTATTCTGCCCTCACAGGGCCACGCAGCAGTGCCATAATGTGGAGGAGGCTTAAGAGAAGACTCCAGGTTAATCGCTATCCGGGTAATACGAACAAGATGAGACTATTCAGCTGGAAAGCAGGGGGAAAAAAAAAAAAAAGAAGAGAAAAAAAAGGGCTATTTCCTTGTAAAGGACCTTGCAGCTTTTCTTTATATGCCTCTTTTTGTTCTCAGCCAAGATGCTTCATCCCTGCTGGCCTGGGGAAAGCCAGTGCAATCCCCAACCTGTAACAACTTGTAGCAATGCAAAAAGTGTCCATAGATGTTTATTTTTAGTTATGCTTAAACCTGTTATAGGTTCCACATGCATTTGTGTGCCTGCTTTATAGTTGTTGGGGGAATTATTTTTTTGGTACGATTTTCTCTCTTAAAACACCTTTGCTTTATCCATCCGTATAAGCACATAAGCACGCACAAAGTTTTCTGTTCAAATCCCTGTCACCTAGAAAGCATCAAGGCTGCCATCATCCAGGCTTCCGAGGAGTGTGGTCATGATGCCCTTTCAGCCCCACTGCAACAGGCTACATATGAATTAAAATAGTTCACCAATATCTGGTTTTATGGGGAAAAAAAAAAAAAAGGCAGAAATATTCAGCTGCAGTGATAGTAGAAGAGGGACCATTTTCCAAATAGCCCTACAGTTGTTTTTTTCTTCCTAATTTCCCCTCTTTTAACACAAATGACAGAGTGTGTATGGTTTTATTTTTCATTTTTGCAGAGAGAGGGACTTGACAAGGAAGGGTTAGGACAACAACAGCCATACTTTTTTTTTTTTTTATGTAGGAAACTACACTGACACTTTTGTTTAAAGATCAAAGCAAGGCAAACACCATGACTCCAAGCCTCTTCTCTTTTTTTACTGTAAAAAAATGCTATGGAGTTTACTTGTAGTGCTACTAATGAGGTAACTTCAGCACCGATTTCACGTTATTAGCACTCTATCTAGTAGAAGCTGATGATCTTTGGCCACTGTAAAACATGATTCCCAGGCCAGGTGTTGGGCTCTCAGCCAAAATGTTGTGTTTTTCCCAACACTGCACTACAAAGGGCCTCAATGATGATAGGAAAGATATACTTCCTTTAGGGATCAGAGATAATTAACTCTTTATAGTTGCTCTTTTATTATTACTGAACCCATGCCAAACTTTTGCATTGCTTTACCTAATAAAAGTACCTCCTGCACTGCCAGTAGTATCCAAATTACTTTTTTCATTCATTAACAGTCAGGCCTTTAACTGCATTTTGAACTCCTTTGTTGTAACAAGATCTCAGAATTAGTCATTCCTGAGCATTTACACTGCATACTTCTCTTTAGTTTCCAAACTTTATAACATAATTGTTCTCACCAAAAGGGAGGAATTTAGAAAATATACAAAAAAGTCAAAATAACAGCAGCATATGCTTCATACAGCCACCTAAGAACCATATTTAAGGAACTGCGTGCTACTATGCTGCCACACCACTGAATTAGTAGATTTACAGATTCATAATTATAACAATAATATCAGTGTTCACTTGCAAATGCCCAAGAACAGCATGAAACAGGGTAGCAGCAGCATCCCAGTTTTGCAAATGGGAAGATGAGAGAGACAAAATGACAGAGCTAATAGCACAGCATCAGCGCCAGGACCAGAGCTCGGCTCTCCATCATGGCTGACCACGCTCCATCCACTGGCTTCTCCTGCCCTTCCACAGACCTGGCACTGGACCTGATCGGGCTGCACATTTACACCCGGTGAGAAAATGGCAGACCTCAGCCCTTGCTTCTGAGCAGTGCCAAAACCAGCCATGTATCTAGGATCCCCATACCTCTGATAATCCTTTCCTCTCCCTGGGTGCTGTACTTCTCTTCCACGCTCTTCCTGGGCAGAAGCAACATGCGTATGAGGGCATCACTCTGCAAGCTGGAGGTTCCTCTGAGGAGCACAAGGCCAGCTGGTTGATTCATTCATTCCCCTGAGAGTTAACCTGCCCAGCCATATCCACAGACTTGCTCCTGATGGAGGCAAACGCCCCAGCGAGAGGGCACCCCACCTCCGCAGTGACTAGAGGGCCAGCTTTTGGAGGAGGGGTTGCTATACGGTTAAGCGTTGTGTTGCCAGTTGTCACCATTTTGTAAGCTCAACCATTAAATTAACTTGCAGAGGCAAGTACTGCTTTTCTCAGGGGCAATTTTTAACATTTGCCTTTCAAAAGCTAGTGAAAAGCTATATAGCAGCCTACAGGAAATAATGTAAGGAAAAAGCAACACAAGGAGAAGCCCATGAAATATTTATTTTCCTCAACTCCGTGGCCCTGACCCTCTCTCTGAGCAGCACCGAGGGCAGCCCCCAGACCAACGCTGCCTACCAGAGGAGCCCTGCTGTCCCATGGCACTGAATTTACTCATCCTCAGGAATGGGATTATGCCTCAGAGCCAAGCCCACGGCCAAGATCTGCCTGCTGCACTCACACAATATTGCTAGAGACACGGAGAGCTGCCGCCTCTCTCCCCACCCCAGGGTGGGGGGGCATTTGGACTTGGGATATGTAAGGAGAAGTGTGCATAAAATGTCAATCAGGCTATGAAGGTTCCTGGAGTCCCTTGTGCTGAGACGTGCTGTAATACCCATCACCTGGACAACCCCATGGCAACTGGGCTGGAGTGCCAGTTTGCCTCCCAGCCTTGCAAAGGCAGAGTGCATCCTTCACCGCGCTGCTATTGTCTGTGCTGGAGCATCTGCCACCAGGGTGGTGTTCCTGCTCTTGGAAACACCCTTTCTCCTCGGAAAAAGAAAGTAATGTGTTCTGAGAAACACTGCATGTTGGATCAATATCCATTCTGCTCCTCAACTTGGTATTTCCAGGGGGTTCATTCATCTGGAGCCTTGGAGTTTTCAGCTGAAGAGTGGATTGCCCAGTTTGTACCATGCAACCAGGTGGAATAAAGATCTGCAGATTTGCCACTCAATCCAAATACACAAAGATTTGAAGAGAGGAAAAAATAAAAAAAGATAAGTAATATCCACTGCTTTGGGATTTGCTTTTCTTTTGAAGCTGCATCTGAACAGAGACTAAAAACATAATCTTCCCCAAGTCAGGGTCCAGGATTTTAATCTGGATTTCTGGCTGATAGCAATTAAAAGCTGACTGCACAGAAGTGTTTTATTTAAAAGAATGATTGGCCTAATGATATTCAACTGAAGCATGGCCTCCAGATTGGAGCTGGTCATACGTATAAAGTGTGGGGAATAGCTTAGTTACACAATATCACAAAGGGAGTTAATAGAACCAGGATCCACATTCAACGTCTTTTTCATTCTCAGCTCTTTGTTCTACCCATTAGTATACACTGACTCCCTTTGGTAAAATCCTTTGTATTTCCAACTTATCAGGGTCTTATAAATGAAAGTCATGTGCTTTTATCTACTCATTCCCTTTAATAAGTGTCACAAACATTCTGTGTGATTGATTAACTGGTAACAAGAAAGAGACAAAGTAGGAATATGCATATTAGCATATTTTTCTTTGCTCAAAGAAATGCATTTTATATGTACGCGGCACTTATAATATATTAAGCTGCCAAAAGTGTTAAACAAAGGAGGAACTGAATTACAGTACAAAACACAGTGACAAGGCCAAATTTATCCTTGGTGTAACTCACTGATGTCAGTGGAGTTAAACCAGAGATGAAATAGGCTCACTACGTGTACATGAAACACCCCAGTAAGCACAGAGGGATATTCATAGATTTTGCAGCCAGAAGGGACCGTTACGATCGTATCATCTGACTCCTGCATAAACACAGGCGAGAAAATTTTACCCAGTTCCCCATTACACACACAGATGATCAACTGAAAGATTTTAATCTTTTCACGTTGGCAGGGGAGTTGCTTTGGTACTGCTACAGGAAGATGCTGCGTGCCACTCTATGGTGCTGAGCATCCCTCCCTTGTCAGCAGGAGGTTTTGCTCAATCAGTTTATGCTGCATTCGTCACCGTAGGGGCTGGAGGCAGAAGATGAAAGGCCTCGTTGCATCCAGTTTGTGAGCATTTCCACTTTGAAGGGTTTTGCCTGTAACACAAACGGGCTGCTCCTCTCTATAGCGAGGCTTGAAGTTGACATAGGCTGAGGTGTAGAAATGCTGAGATTCATGTGGGTTAGATGTGGAGGATGAATTCACCTCTTCTAGGCAGGGAAGGCTCGTGAAAAGGTAGATAAGGGACCTAGCAGTGGTTAGCATTGCCAGCGTAAAAACCACTTGATCCCAGGGAGTAACACGTACATGGTAGTCAAGGCAAAAGTGTGTATCACCTCAGACATCATTGACTCTATCATTAACAACAGGACAGGCAGAGTGTGCAGAACAGCCACCCCACGGAGATCTCTGGGACAGGCACAATTCACAGCAACTTCTGCCCAGGGAGAAACTTCACACCTAGCAAAGACACCAACCATCTCCCCTCCTCCCAGTACCTAGGAAACATGCACTATCAGTTTTAATTTACTCAAAGGTGTACCCAGACCTGCTGATGGGAAGGTGCAGAAGCAGGGATAAGTTGAAGTTCACAACTCCCACTTGGAATCATCTCAGCACTGATTAGCAATGAGTAATCATGAGTTAGCCATAGCTGACACTCAGGTCTGTGTAGTCACATCTTTGTAGGTGCCAGTCTCAACCTTAACATTTCTTTAACATTTTACCATTTGTATAACTCACTGAACATGGCAGGTGTCTCACCTTGAATGTTAAGAGCTCCTTGCTCTCCAGGCCACCTCTTCCACCACATCAGCGATGTGATCTCTTCCTGTGATTCACAGCGATGCCCAGTTAGTGCATTCCCACAGATCTTTCCATACAAGGACCTCACATTTCACATTTATTGATGAATTAATTTCTGTAAAAGTCCTGTGAGGCAAGTATTATGATCCCTGTATTATGATGGGAAGTTGAGAGGTGGAGCAGACTTAGTGACATTTTTACCCTTGGCAAAGCTAGACCAAGAGCTAGAACCTCATCTTGCCTCTCTGAAGACTTTGCTTGAACCAGAGGATTTGTCTTCCTCACATACAGTACTACCCTGGATCATTTCCCACTCTGCTGTTTAAATGCAGCTGAAGAACAGGTCAGCCTTTTCCCGTACACTGCAGTTTATACTTACAAAGTACTGCACAAACATAAAATACATTAGCATTCATACAATCTATGTATTTCCTGACATACCCTACACCTTATATCTCCTGAACCCTGCTCCCGAACCTCTGACTGTGTTAAGCCTGAGAAGATCTCCAAAACAGTTGGGCTATGCACTCCCACGTCTGGTGCCTTTTCTCAAAGTCAGTCTTTCACAGGAGCATGCACTTTTGCAAGATTATCTTTTGGCTTCTGCTAGCAGAAATCAGAAACAGATTATCTGAAATGAGGAGCATCTACCATTTTAGCTCCAGGCCAGGTGGACATGGATGACCTAAAAGGATATATTTAGTAATGAACACTTCAGACCGCAGTGCATATGTGTATCCAGTTACTAACTGTTAATCATATCTCCTTCCCCTAAACTGGCCAACCAAAAGGACACCTGGCAATTCTGGAACATTCTTATTAGATTACTAATATCAATATTAAGTGAAAGAGCTTGAAGAATGTCACATTAGTTTCTGATGGCTCCCTTCCGCCATACTTCTGGCCAGCAAGCTTTGGCAGATGTGACTCCATTCTGTCCAAATGCAATTCAGTGTTTAAGAATGTGCTCACTTTCCTGGGACCATCTGTTTACTTTTCTGCTGAAGGAACTCCAGCCTCTTTGGCAACCTCATTGTATTATACTCAATAAATCCTGACATGTAGCAAATTTTTTTTGGCAGATCCTGAATCTGAATGCCTTCCAAATTGTTCATTATTGATATTAAAACCGATTTGTGCATCACCAACCATTAAAGGAATGTACTAAATATCTGCATGAATGAGAAACCAAGTAGTCCATCAGAATACATTTATCAAGAGCAACATTAATGTGAAAGTTCTGTGGCTTTTCCTGCTATTGCAAAAGCCCACCTTTAAGAGTAGTCGCTTCTTTCCTTGTTGCAGGACCCAAAACGTACAAAGAGCTAATGTACAAATTAAAAAGTCAAAAGAAAGGTATCTATCCCAAAGGACTACCTCATATGGTCCAACACATGCAGTCTGGAGTAGAAAGTAGGACCTTGCATCTATTCCTAGCTCAGCCACAAAGCCACTGTCTGACCACAGCAAAGTCTCTTCATCCTACATGGGTTTGGTATCTTCTTCAAGTAGTTGTCTGCATTGTAGGATCTTCAAGGCATCATTAGACTTGTAAAACAGTTAATGTGAATTTCTAACTACTGTACTCTGATGCCCACTATGGATATCTGTAGCACAACAAAGTACAATGAAGCTTTCAAAGTACTGGTGAATACCTACAAAAAATAATGATGTGTACTTTCTGTATTTGTAGATTGTATACCCACATTATCTTTAATTAAAACCTAATACTTTTCCAGATAAGGAAATTGATGTAAAATTACGTTTACCAGACTAACTTTTAAGGATCCATTTCCACTGGAGTTTTGCATAAGTACTGTGGGATTATTGGGCTCCAGTTGTTGCTGGTATATCAGTTGTCAGCATTCAGAGTCCATTATATTTTCCACAGGATTTTTCACAGAAACCTGCAGAAGCTTTGGAAAAATCCAATTACTTTGTCTCCCATAAAAGAATGGACTTAATTTTTTATTGAAAAGAAAAAAAAAAAAGAATCAATACTTAGCCAATGTAACAATCTATCCTGACACACCACATTGAGAAGAAATTGTTGAAATTTCTTCATCTTTCCTTATTCCTTTCTGCTCTAATAACCACTAAAAATACTGACCTGAAGTATTTGCCCTTTGTAGTGTGTTGGACACTGATGACAAAAAGTAGAAATAGGACAACTGCTGCAACAGCACCTATATTGTATGGTCCCGTACAAGTAGTTGGATCCAAAACCAAGGGTTGACTTCAGAAAGAGCATCATCATTTTGCTTCCTTTTCTTTTTTATTTGCAACAGGTGGCTCAGTAAGGTCTCATTTCTAAGGAAGTTATTCTGCTTGCTACGTGGAGTGAGCATGCAGCCTCGACAGCATGCTAAACTTTTGAACTTTTTCTATATATTCTCCAGACACACAGATTCCTTCCCAGTTAATTTAATGCTGGTGAAAGACTGCAGACTGATAGCTCAGGAGACCAAAGCCTGTTGTCACACACAGGTAGTTAGTCAGTGGGATAAATGCCTCCTCCCATTGCCCTGTCGCAGTGACTCCAGTGCTGAGAGCAACCAGCCGAGAGCTGGGCTGGGAGCGCTGCCTCTGCACCAGCTCCAAAATTGGTCTCCTCATCCAGTTTGGTGCCAGCCAGAGAACTAGCATGGATTTTGGGACATAGCTAGGTCTCCACTAGAAAACGGAGTGAGGCTGCCAACACTTGTAGATCTCTCTATTAACAAACGGGCTCCGTTACAAGAGGCACACTGCAGTTTCAGCAAGTAGCCTTCCAGTGTCAAGTCAGTGCACAAGGGCTTTGAGGAAATGCATTAACAATATCACCGTGTGTGACGAGAGAGCTGTACTTTCAATCACTTCTGCTCCTCCAGGTGATCGCTCTCTCCCTCTTCCGTTTTGTTCCTCCCATCACAGGGCAGGCTGTGTAGGGGAAAGCGCCTAGCTGGCTTCGAGCACCCTACATTTTCTTATCAAGAGCGGTGGTTTTTATCATTGCTGTTCTTCTGGTCTGTCTCGCTTTCATCAGACTGCTGGGCCTGTTAAATGAACAGAGGATCACTCCAAATATTTCAGTTGGGATTAAAAAAAAAAAGAAAAAAGATCTCTGATAGCCTGCTTTTTGATCCTAAACCCTTTTTGCCTCTCCCCTTGGCCATGTCACCTCATAGAGGCTGATGCTTAGTCAACAGTTGCCGCTGTCCTCTGCCCAAGTGCAAAATTTTCTTGTGCCTTGTGTACTCATTGCAAATGCGATACAAATCGGTCCAGTGGGAATATAGTTGAAAATCAGAATTGATCAATTAATAACTAATGAGATAAATGTCCACCCTTGAGGCGAGGTTCTGCTCCCAGTTGCTTGTTACGGCATTCCATCTCCTGACTTTACCGGGGCAGGTGTCGCACAGGGTGGACACGAGGAGCTTGGTACTCCTTTGTCTGTTTATGGGAATTCCACTACCTGAACTGGCAACTTTGCTATCCATCTGAGTCTGTCACTGCCTCCACTAAATAAATGCTCATACAACCTAGGGTTGTATAATTAGCTAAGAGGACAACCTCACGGTTGTCAGGAAATCTGTATTTTATTTCCCATATAATGTTGGATAATGGATTTTCCACGGCTTTGGATTTCCATATGTAAATCTGGGATACTAATTCCTAACCTGTTCCTGGAATTTGTGACGCTTAGCGGATGCACCTAATTAAGCAGAAGTGATTTGTATGGAAGGAGATAAAAGGCTGGCTCCGATTTGCGCTGTGGTATTTAGACATGATCTTTTCCCCAACTATTTCTGTGAAAAGGCCCAAGGTTCCAGCACGGCTGGTAACATCCACAGTCCCAGGTACAGTGTCTTTGCAAGTCACTACATAATGCTGCGGCAGATAATTCTGACAGCCAGCTCCCACAGGAAATAACAGCGATCACAAAGCCGAGCACCTTCCACTAAAAGTACAAGATGTACTGCTCCTGAACTTGCCTTCTCAGTCATAAACGCTCAGCAGCATGTACATTAGAAACAGAAACAAAACCTTTCCAAATAAAACACCGCGCTGCTTACACAAGGGAGGACAGGAGAAAAAAAAGCATCTGAAAGATGTTAGTCATCTCTTTTAATACACTGCGCTGAAGTACATCAATACGTGGTGGTGTGAACGATAGGAGAAAGGACACTGCCTTGCAAATGCAAGCAGGGCTCGGGGCAAATGCTGATGGCTAGCTATGCCACACTGCTGTGTAAGAATGGAGTCAATAAACACTTGCTCCCCTGCAAAGACTGCAACTCTCATTTCTTAAGAGCAAAGCTGCAGCTGCAACATGCACCAGATGGTAGGAAAAGCACTGCAGTTCAATAGCACCTTCTATCTGCAAGATGCTGTTATTCAATTGCTCTACACTCTCTAGTGAAACGTAATAATGAAATGGAAAAGACATTAATTTTTTTGCCTCTAGGACACAAAAATAATCTGTTTGACTCCAATTTCTAATGGTAGGACTGTGGAAGTTTCTAAAACTCCCTAGAAGTTGGGAGTATATTCCAGTGGGAAGATGACTTAGTGTTGCCCACTCTTATTCTACTTTTTTTTTTTCACCAAACATCCCCTGCTGGCCCCTGTTACAGGGAAGATATAAAGATATGAAGGGAATCTTTGGTCTGAAATGACATGGCAAGTCTTAACATCTTTATGTGTAACTCACATTGGCTTCATTGGGAAACTGATGTGTTGGAAATAGAATAAGCAGTGGCCTTGTAGCATGAATGTAATGCCTGCTGACAGAGGAACCACACATAAATGGCAGCTGGTGGCATTTTCAGGAAGGCCTTTCTTCTCTGCAAGAAGTGTTTTCAATCTCCCAGATGAAAGTACTTATAAGGGTAAAACGATCATCATGATCAGGGCTGACCACTCCTGCTTTCATTTCAAGCATTTGGTTGCTCTTTCCTCCAGCTCTCCTTAATTTATAAATATTTGTAGTGGTTCAGATGTTGAAGTGGAATAAGATAATCTTACTTTAGAAGTGTTTAATATATTTCCTCACAAAACAATTGTCACTCTAGAACAACAACCTGTGACCCAGTGAAGGCTGCAATAACAGTCTGGCTATATGAAAGGGATGTCTCGTACATACTCATCGACAACTTTGGCCAAAGGCGCACACCTCTGCCTCAACAGCTGTTTTAGGTGAACAAGTTTTACAAGGTTGGATATTGGTCTTAAAGAACCATAAACTATTTTCACTCTAGATCTCCTGCAACTGGAAGATTATTTGATCAAAGCTAAAATGGGTTCTAATTAGTTCAGCAAATACTGAATTGCTAACAAGTGTTGCTTAGAAAGCAAGTTCCACGGGGCAGGGATAGGTATTATCTGTGTGTTAGGTATTACACAAAACATATTGACTACATCAATAGCAAACAGGGATTCAGACTGTCAGTTATCAAACAGAGATAGAATTCATCAATTTTCTTTATCCAAGGATCTGATCCAAATACATACTGTGAAATTATCGGTAAATATAATTAAGCTTCATTTTTATTGTTATAAAGCAATATAACAAAATATGTCACAGGGCATATAGAGCTCCCAGGTCCCATTTTTATTATTTCACCCATCACGCTGTGCTAGAGTTTACGAGACCCGCTGGCCTTTTAGAAGGACTTAGTGTGGTGTGGGCACAGCAGCATTTAATGCCACTATGGGAATGATAAGCCTAGACGTCGCAGCCTAATGTTTTTGATTCCCCAGTCAGAGCAGTCAGGTGCCCATTTACACCTGAGCTGGCTGGGATGGCCCATGGCACATGCCCTGAGCAAAAAGTCGATTTTAATTTAGCCACTGTGTGCATCTTCTTCCTGTTATTTGTGATGCAGTAGCATGCAAAGGTGCATTCACATGTCAAAAAGATGGTCAGTGGACAGCAAGGTAGGTGCAGATCTGAGAGCACACAATGAAACCAGGAGACAGTCATAGCTGATGGTCACCTCTATGGGGAACCTCCTGGCTGGGCTGACTGTCACCCTGGCCCCTAATCTCTGTGTCCACTGAACCGCTTCTCCTGCCTGCTAGCAGCAGTCACTTCTGATTATTGCCTTCTCTGAGTGTGCCAGTCCTGACTTGGGAAGGGTGCTGATCTCCTCTTCCCACCGTGGTGTTTCTGCATCCCAAAACTTCCATTCCCTACTCTGCCAGGGCCATCATTTGCCTGAGAAGACAAACCTGAGCCTAACTTCCACCATACCACCTCATTTCAACAGAACCACTTGCCCACTCAAGTCACACACTGCATCAGACTTTTGGAAATAAATTCTGGAAGTGTTACAAGAGAGGTCTGGGAACTGAGCTGTAGCTGAGTGTCCCCACTCACATGGTCTGGAGAGGAGAAATTTTCACTTGTGTGACAATTTAATGGTTTATAAGGTGGAGCGCTCATGTGACAGCAGGGCAGAAACCCAAATCTACTCAGGTAGGAAAGATCCATGGAGGATTTGGGTATATCCAAAGTGCTCTGTAAATTCAAGTTATTAATAATATTGCTATGTGTTAATTTTATCCCAGGACTAGTTGCAAACTGAATATAAAGTTAAATGTAAATGGGAGTAACTCCTTATGCATGCTTAAAATATGGAGCTAGTCTCCCATGGTTTCTTTCTTCTATTTTTACTAATCCTGAAAACTAATTACCACAAATTATTTGATTAGTCAAAATACAGGAATCAGATTTTAAATAGGTTTTTTTTTTTAAAACAAGTTACATGAAATCGTGATGCAAAAGTTCACAGTAATTAGCCCCCTACTAACACTTAAATAGAAATTACAGTAAGCATGCTTTGGTTCTTTTTCTTCTATCAAAAAAATTATATAATTCTCAGGTTTTTATCATACCGGACTGGTGAGCCATACATACAATGCTGTCCCA
>JAVJGJ010000062.1:49880138-49905218 GCA_035590215.1 Microhierax caerulescens
GGGGGGGAGCCTGGGGTTTGTGCCAAAGCAGCAGTCACTGCAGCTGTAAGCGTTCGTGCTGCCACCTTCACTAATGCACGGCACCCCCCTGCCTTTTTCTGAAGACGGCTCAGAAAACACGACTTGACAGCTACTACTTGGTACTGAGGACATTGTGCTGAGTCTTTCCCTTTTCAAATTTCCATATTCAAATCCTGATAATTTATTTTTTTTTATATATATCAGGGTTTCATCTGCTTTAGTTCTCTCCCTGCATCATCCTTTTAGCATGTCTGTCCTTCTGCTGAACTCTTTCCCTTCACTTTTTCCCTTGGACTCTCTTAGCTATGTTTTCTTCCAGATTCAGCTAATTTGGGAGAAGGTGTGGGATAGCGCTGGGAAATGTGAGGCAGCATAGCTGTGTCAGTAGGGTGATGTGCCATATTGCAGTGAGATCAAAAGTGCTCCTAACCGAGGCAAGTTTATAAAGCGACTTCTGCCAAAGCTCCTGGCACGGTCGTATCTCAAACAGGTAAGCAAGCCATGAAGTCATCTCTTTCTTGGAGAGGTTCTCCTCCTTCCTTTCCACTCTGCTTTAATCTTCCCACCAATTCTTTCTTTGCCTCTAGTTCATCTCTCAGCTTTTTGTTTCTTCCATTTCTCTCTTCCCTTGTCCTCCAGAGGCCATGAGAGTAAGAAACAGTTTTTCTTCCAGTTCATGTACCAGAAGTGAATGGAAAAACAAAAAGACAGATTTCCTAGACAGGGAAAGGTAAGTTTCTAGTTTATTTGACACATCCTTGCTTTCATAGCAGAAGCACAGGGCATGTTTCCTTCAGCAGTAGAAAATGGAGAGCAAATTAGGGGAGGGGACACACAAAATGGAAGATGACCTTCATGCTTTGGTCTCCACTGGCACTAGAAGACGTAGGCTGAACCATTCTCTTTCTGCTAACATCAAGCCTCATGGAGGCCTAAGGTAGGATAGCCAGGAATAAAAACATATCCTCGATTTTCATCAGACCTGGAAGGTGGCATCTGCATCAGCAGGAAACCTGGAACTGCTGCAATAACTTAAGCAAGATGAAATGACTGTGAGCCACATAACATTACCACATGTCCTATGTATAACAACAACAAAAAAAATTGCAAATGTTTGAAAGAATATTTTTAATTTTGAGTATTTTCATACCCCCTGCTTAGAAAGGGTGCTGCCATGTTTCCAAGAGTTATTGTATTAGCTATAGAGCTCATACAAAAGGGAAAATGATAACTGTAAAGGGAAAATTATAACTGATCAAATTTTAAAGAAACCTCTAAAAATAGCTTGTCTAAAGCCCATAATGTCACAATGATAAAGTCTAATATCTCAGGTCCTCCAAGAGCTTAGAGCAAGATACGTCCCATTAGGAAGTTTGGGCTTTTCCATTAGTTTCCCCACAGGATACAGACGTTCCTTCTGACTACAAAAGCCTGAAAGGTAACAGAGCTGAAGCGTCTCTCCAATCCAAACGGAAATATTCCTAAACTCGCATGCATCAGTATCTGGGAAACAAGATTTTAGCACTAAGCAGATTATTTGTCTACATAAGATGTGGGTGCGTGCTTGCTTCCAGTTATAGAAAATGAGGAATGTGGAGCCATTTACAACAGTAGGTGGGCTAGAGAGAGCCCTGGCGATGATGGATTTGCAAACAACACAGGGGATTTTGTTAGAAACGAAGATGATTACCGTTTGTTATAGTACACTTCAGTTTATCACAGCAGCACTATACCATCCATTCAGGGCTCTATTTTGGGTGTAAGATGACCTCTAATGTTAAGCAGACATTACTAATAACCACTTTCTTTGCCATTAGTATAATAAACCATTGGTAATAAACAGTGGCTTCATCTTCTAGAGTTAAGTCCTGCAGTGTTCACTAAAACAACAATAACAAAAATACCTCTTGATAGCCAGCGCAAGTTTTGCTTGAGTACAGTTTCTTCCAGTTACAAGCTATTTATGAGCAGCAGGCACACAATTTATATTATACAGCCTGTGCTCGCTGTTAAAATTTATACCAATCAGCATAGTCATTAAGTCCTACATTTGCCTTCCTCTAATCCACTGTTAGATTAAATGGTTCAATTAATAATAAATATTAGCAGTTTATTAGATTAATAGTTACACCACTACATTAGTGTATGCGGTTGCAGAGAGACAGAAATGAAGCAATAGTTTCGCACTAAATCATTTTTAGCCAAGCAGTGTACCATATGTTGTTCTGCTGCACTCGTCTCTTCTTTACAAAAAACAAAGCCAAAACCTTCGGCTTCACCTGCCACTTCTAGTTACTCAGCCACAGCCCAAGGATCTAGATGGAAATGAGGAACCAGTCTGCGCTCTGAGCAAAGCCATTGAACTCAGCAGGACTGCAGGAGGGGAGCCAGCACAAGCTTTGACCCATTTATTTGAGAAAATTACCCCTGGACAACGAGATAATCCTCCCCAATAAGCCTGGCTACGGGCAGGAGGAAGCACCAGATTAGTGAATTTGGTTCTGCTGAAGGGACTGATACTCAGCAGCTGGAGAGGCTCTGCTGTCCCACATTGAAAATGCTGGTGTGATAACATGCCAAATTGTTGCATCTGTACATGATCTGTTTTCGTCTACAGAATAGACAGCAAAATGTTCTAATTTTCTAAGGCAGGGGAAGAATCAGCTAAGAGGAAAGTTGGTTACATTGTCCAGGAAACTACTGTTAATGTTAATCTGCTATTTGTCAAATCTCCATATGCGTTCTAAATATGTGTACCATTTTGCAAGCACATGGCCTAACTGGTAGGAGAGTGGGGAGATGACAGTCAGGAGACTGGACTCTGTTCCCATCCTCATCCCTAGCTGAACGCCTTTTTATTTCTTCCGGCTCTGTCAGCCATGTCTATTGAAGTGTCTTCTCATCATTCTAGATTCATTCTTTCCAGACCTGACCTTTCCTTATAATTCTCTACTTCTTTTGCCTCATCCCTGGATATATCCCATCCTGCTTCCTCAGTTTCCCTCAGCCATAAAAATAGGATAATGACACCTCTCATAAAGTGCATTTGTATGCAAAGCACTGTCAGGGATTGTTCAAGCTGTTACCAGGGAGTGTCAGCTACGTTGGATCATATTCATCTCGGGGACATCTGTGGAGGGGCCAAGAGCGTTTTCATGCTCTGCTCGTAGTTGATGGATAACAGCAAATCTGTAAGAAACTAGAGGAGGTCTGCAAAACTGCGTGAAAACCCCACTCAAATCAAGTTCTACTTAAACTGGCATTTTCCATGGGGAGAAGTTTCCACCGTATCTTGAAGTTTGAAACATGTTTGATTTACAAGATGGGAGTACGGCAGAAGGCCTCCCCATCCTGGCACAACAGCAGCTGAAAAGATCATGAGATCTCTGCTCTGCTGAGTTCAAAGAGAGAGTAAAAATGATTTAACTTAGGAACTGTACACTGATGAGTATATTCCTAACTCCCATGGATGTGAATAGCTGGGGGTGCATGACTACAATCCCACGCACTGAGATGAGATAATTACAGTTGTACAGTAGTGGAGGCATTGCCAATATCCCATAATTAATTTACAGACAGAGTAGAGTATTTCCTCCTCCTTTCCCCCCATTAAGTGTAGAGAAAATAAATGTTCTTAGGAGTTGGCAGTTTCTCTTTAGTTTGCATATTCCTCCTAAATATGAACATTATGTTGTTTACTCATCTGTTAATGACAGCTGATTATCAAACCATAAATATACATGTATCTAATGGTTTGTGAACATCAAACATCGGAATGTAATATGTGTGGGTGTATGCCGGAACCCAGTACCAAACAATTGCCATTTAGCACATCAGCCTCTGTAGCCGTGTCTCAATCTGGGCACTGTCACTTCCCATGCATTAGAAGAAGAGAACTGATTTTCCCAGCTGCTGTTAAGATATTTGTTTGCTGCCACATGCCACCAGATTGGGTTTTATTTTGCTTGAGCCACCTCTCCTGCACAATCCGGTGGTGGTACCGTTTCTTGCTGGTTTCTGGGGGTCTGAGAAGGCAACTTGACATGCCAAACACCTTCCGTTTAGTTTTAAGACTTATCTCTTTTTCTGCCATTGCTCTTGGTCATCAAGTAAAATAAAATAATAGGATGCAGTCACCACTTCAGTGTGAACACTCCCAAGAAGACAGGGTTTGAAAGCTACCATGCCCAAGGCCTCTTTCTGTGTTTCCCAATTTATTCCTTCTTTCCTCCGTTGTCTCAGCTCTCTGCCTCAGGTCTCTTTTCCTCCTAAATGTCATGCTGTTACCTCAGATTTGGTTTCTCAGGAACAAAGCTATTTTCCTCCATCCTAACGCTTTCTTTGCCATAGCTGGTAACTTTACTAAACTTTCTACTTCACTGACCTGTAACTTCAGTGTTGCCTTAGTCCTGACTCTTCTGCTCCCCCCGCACTTAGGCTCTCCCACTTGGTTATTCCTTTTCCTCTTTCTAGTGCTAAATCAAATCCTTTTCCCTTAGCCTCTGAAGCCAAAGCGCATGAACTGTCTTTCTCCATTTTACTTTGCATCCATCCCTCTTCTGAAATCTTGCTTTAATTCTCCTGCTGAAGTTGACTTCTCCTGTTCTTCCGACCACATGAACTTCCACTTCCTTGAAGTCCTTCCCGATCTGTCCCTTGTTGCAGAGGTATCTTAATCTTCTTTTGTCTCACCTCTCTTCCAGTTCCATATTTACATTCCTTCCTAATTGTCCTCCGAATCATTTCTCTTTCTCTGTGTGCCACAACTACCTCCCCACTCTCTACTTGCAGTGCCCTGCTTAAAACTAGAGCTGGGCCAGATACAAGGTTTTGCATCTGAATTCTTGAAAAAGCAAAGGGAACTGTGTGCAGCTCCTAAGATTTTAAGCTTGGAGAAGAACCCAAAGAAACAGGCAACTTATCCTTTGGAGCCAACCTGCAAAATGCTGTGTGCTCCCCATCAGTACTGACTAACCTCAGCTTCGGCAGATTTTGGTTACAGGTAGGACTGATGACATCTTCTCAGGCCAAAGCCCCCGGGAATAGTTGTTTTTATGATACTGTGGATAAAACCAATAGGTACATGCTTGGCCTGGTTAATGCATTTGAATGGTCTCTTTACTTCATACAAATGTTTACATCTGGAAGTCTCAGCTAAGAATTTTGCATTACAGCGGTATGTTCCTAGCTGCACTGAGCATTTTGCCGTTGCTTTTGAGGGAATCAGAATAGGTTGGTCAACCATTTTTGGACAATTTATAAGGAATGTGGTGTGTGTGACTTGTCTCACAAGTAGTTTTTGGAATTCCTTAAATTAAGATGAGGCATATGTGTAATTTTCAAGACTTCAATTTTTATGCTGTTCCAAGTTACAAAAAACATTTAGCAATTTTGATCAAACACGAGCACTGCTGTGAGGTAATTCCAGAATCAACATATAAAAAATTTCGCCTGTCTTTTTAGCAATTATTGATGAAGGGAATAGAGCTGCAGGTGAACACAAAGGGCTGGCTGTTTGCATTCCCACACTGCCAGCACGCCAGATTGGACAGCAAGCAAGTCATTTTGCCTGGAACTAAACCAGTCGAATGCTGACAGATAGGTGTGCAGGCTCGGCAATGAAAATAAGCTGTTACTGCTTACGCTGACCTGTGCTATTTGATTACAATGTGACACCTTTCTTCTTAATATGAATCGAGAGAGCTTATTTGGGTGACGTTGGTTCAATGCTCAGCGATGCCGAGCCACCACAGGCGCTCAGATATATATTTGTGGGGCTGACTCCTGGGGAAGTGTCTGACATCCTCTCCAATTGTGTTTTTATTGTACAAGTCAAGAGAATTAAATAACTGTAGCTGGATGTTTTAAAAGGGCCGTATAGTTTTATGAATAGTTAATAACACAGGTGTATAGAACTGTTAAGAAGAGCTGTATCTCGTGATTCACCCTGATGGCTGTCAGAGTTGGAAAGGAGACCTCCCGGTGCTCCACAGAAGCGCCGGCATTGGCACAGGTCAGGGCAGAGCCGGCTGCAGGGCGGCGAGGTGGAGGGTCCCCAGGGATGGCAGCGCTGCCCGCTCCTCCCAGCCGCTCAGCTCCGGGGGCTGGCACGGAAAAGGCCAACGGCAAAGGGCAGGTCGGTTTAATTTTTGAGGAGTTCATCTTCTCATCTACCACCAAAAGGTGCATCTGAATATGCCACTGCTCAGATTTTTTGCTACCCCAGGCCAGTGGACATAATGCAGAGCTGCTCCTGTTTTGCTGCGAAATGGCTTCCTTTTGGCTGGTTTATTAACATAAAACAAAGGCCCAACAAGTTTTGACAAATCCAAACCATTTTGTTTTCAGAATATTCTCCCAGAAATAAACCTGGGAGTTTTCTGATTTTGTCCAGAAATGAGCAAAGACAAATGTTGAAATCTTTCAGACACAGAAATTCTACCTTGCATGCAGGTCGACAGGAGATTACATTTCATTTGGCTTCAGGTAGAGGCCAATCTGCTAATTAAATGGCAAACCTGCTTTACCAGAGATAAAAATAAAGCAAGCGCTAGTGAGAAAAGGGGAATGGGGACTAAACAAAAGGGAAGGATAGGAAAGGGATGAAGTCAATAACAGATAAATCCCAGTCCCAACACAAGTACTAGAAAGACAATACTCAGTTGTGCACTGAGAAGCTGAGGTTTATTAGCTGTTGATTAAGTCTTGTGAGGAGCAGAAAGATAGTTGAGGAGAATGAAGCAAAATACAAGCAATCTCTTCTATTTTCTTGGCAAATTTGATCTTCTCTATTAGGATTATCAGAGAGCTTATTCCCTGGATGTGGGCAGCGAGGCAGATTTCCAATGCCTTTCAATTGCTTTTCTGGCTGAGGCTGGCTATTCTAATGCAACGTGACGGGTAGCCACAAACATAATCCGTAGGAGCCAGTGGTGCTCGAATGCAGATGCTACTCACAGAGTCAAAAGAGAAGAGCTGTGCTCCAAGTTTCCTCAAACCAGGACACTCACAGGTTTTTTTTACTGGTTTTTATGTGACACGGTAGCTCAAAGCTCAGCGTTGCTGCATTCTCAACTTTGGTTACAGGCGGGATATTCAGGCATTTAAAAAAACATCTGTATCCAAATTGCAAAAGATTACATATTCTTTTTCCTCAGCTGGTTTTACTTTCCAGTATGGGGATTTAGGAACACCCATATTGGATCAGACTGTCAGTTAATCTAATCTGGTATACCTGTTCTGACTGAAGCTAATAGATGGTGCTTCAGAGGAAGAAAACAAAGAAAACAAACCTACCACAATACATCTAGTTAATTGAACGGTTCTGTACATGGGGAGAAAAATTCCTTCCTGATGTCCACAGGTGATGAGCGTATGCCCTGAAGCATGAGATACGATTACTCTTATCATTATCTTAGCTTGCATAGCAACAAATGTAATTAGTGGTCATAAAATTATCCTGCTGTTTGGGATTATCTATTTTTTTTAAAGCAACAGAGCCAAGCATGTCTCTGAGGTAACTTCATTTGAATAGGATGAATTTGGCCTGTGAAGTCTAAAATGTATCCTTAAGTACAAACAATAGAAAATAGAAAAGGCAAGAATTGCAAGTACTTGGCTGTGGCCTCCTATGGCTGTTATTTATCACATGCTTGGGCTGCTTCTTAAGAGGCTTTATGCAAACTTCATGTTAGCAAGATAAGAGGAGAAACAAACTGCTGGGAGTAATGACAATAAGCAAGAGAAGAATAAGACTTCAAGCCCAAACTAAGTAAATACCATGAAGCAACATGTTGTGGCGATTGAAAAGCAAGCCCCTTCCCACCTCTGGCCATACCTCAGCAGCTCTGCAGTGGATGATCAGCCACAGAAAGGGCATCAGCAAGACTGACATGTGGCCAGAGAAGCATTAGGACTGCTGTGTCAAGCCAAAATGCAAACAATTAAGACAAAACCTAAGCTAACAATGTAAGTCACCCACTGCGTCCGTTCAACACATGGAGATCCCCCTGTGGAAGCCATGGTGAGACCTGAGAGGCATGAAGGGTTTGTTCAGCTTTAGAAGAATTAACACGTTAACCAGGTTGGCTACCTGCAACCTGCAGTACAACGCTGGGATACGCAAACAAATTTTCCTGAAACATCTACTAAGGTCTGCTGAATAAGAGAGATGACACTCCCCTGCTTAACAGTCCTGGGAAGGACAGAGAGGGTATTTCAGCTTTGGCTTTGGCTTTGATGAGTGCAATCGCCGCTTGGAAGGGCGTAATTACACTGGTGCTGCTGGCTGCTTCCTTCAGGAAATTGGCAGCCACAGGGACAACTGTCAAGTTCGAGCCTGGTTTAGCCAAAAGCTTTTAGCATGGCTTAAACTCCATTTCTTTTGTAAATGCAAAGAGGTAAGGGCATCAGGAAGCAAACCTGCAGGCTTGCTAGACCTCTGGAACAGCTGAGATAGCAGGAGCTGAAAACCTGGAAGGAACAGCCAGGCGTGCTGATGAACAGCAGTGCTCCACGTGAGGCCTCCTCGCTTGGTCTTGCACCCTCACTGCCCCCCACCCTGTCTCTCGGTGCAATCTGAATTTCCATTGTTACTGCCACTTAAGTTGCCTGCAAGACACCATGTACGATGTTGCAGCCTGCTTTGCGAAGCGGCATCGAGAGCCCTCTCAAAGTGGTGCCATTTCCACCATGGATATCTCCAGCTGGGTATTTTCTATATTTCTAAATGGAACAAGAGCCGGTAAGGACTTTTTGTGGAAAAAAAGCACAGAAGGACTACAAAGAAAACGCAACAAGTTCCCTTCACAATGTGTACATCTTCAGTGCAGAGCAAACTCAGGCTTGAAGGTAGCCTTCACAATGGCCCCAAAATACCTGTGCCACGTTTAATTCTTTTTTCAAGAGAGGGTGTCTGACTCCTCAGGGTCCAGGGCCCCGGGACCACATGCATGGTGAGACTATCATTTAATTGAAGTTCTAGTGGTCCCCAGTTGCTCTCCCCCAGTGCCTCTCCACTTGTTGGGACAAACCACAGAGCAGCCTAGGTAATGGCAGTGCCACGGGGTCAGAGATGTTCCCCACCACAGCAGGGTAAGAGGAGAGAGGAACTTGTGCAGTTAATGGCTGAAGTAACATGGTAAGGAAGATCAGCCTCACAGACAGCGGCTTTCCAGGGGTGCTACTTTTTATCATTGTGCCTGTCAGAGCTGCTGTCCTCAGTCGCAGTTGTCTCTGTGGGTAGGATAGAGTGTTCAGTAATACCAAACTGTGGGTAGATATCCAGAGCGCGTTCCCCAACGGAACAGAGGAGGCTCCTGGAAGCAGCCACCGAACCTAGTTTTAGAGCGGTGCCACCCCTGCCGCAGGCTCTCTCTCCCATGTGGATCCCACAGCTGATCACAGGCAGTGCCTGCTGCCTGCCTGCTGCCTGCCTGCTGCCTGCCTGCCCGCTCCGGGCAGCCTGGGTGTGATGCAGGTCCCTCTGCCTGCCTCGCACAAAGCGGTGCTTCAGCAGCAGCCCTTGGGAACTCCTCTCCTGCTCTGACAGAGGTGTCACAGTTGTAATTCTATCAGCGCACAGGCAGCGTGTAAAACTTTATAAACCACTTGGCCTCGCCACTGGAAATACTGTAAGAATTGATAGAGCATGCAGCAGCATCCAAATGACAGACCGACAGACATAAAATAGGTAAGCACTTTTATCACTCCTTAGAGGACTCACACTTATTTGTCAAGGTTAACTGCATCTTTGAGGCAAGACATTTTTTGTTGTCATTAAATATCTTTCACTGCTGTGTCCTTCTGCTAACGAAGATGCCCTCAAAAGACTGAAGGTAATTTACGTTGCAAGTTGCTTGCTCTCATCGTTTTACCGGGAGCCCCATGGTATGCTCTTTAAAAGCCCCAACTCCCAGCCAAGTGAGTATGTGAGAACCTCAACATTTGTTTTAACAACAACAATAAAGTGACTAGTCATCACAGCTATGGATAAAAGCATGAAGATGTGACCCGGGTGCATACTAAATGGATTGAAAACTAGAAGATGAAGAAACCCAAGTGCATGTATTTCCTCACATCTCATTATTTTTAGACCAGGTTTCGGAGCCATGACTTAAGATTTGGGAGCATGTGGGATATGCAAATCACTGCTTTCTGGATATAAGGTGCTTGGCTGCCCACGCTGGACTGAATTTGCTGGCGTGAAGAGCACTTTGCACCCAAGGGAACCCTCCAACTTGTCCAGAGTGCCAAATCCACAAGCACTCCGATTAGCTCTTCTGCCTGGTGTGGGTTAGAGCCGGTCACTCATCCTGCCTGTCCCCTCTGTCCCTTTCCCACAGGAAGGACAGTCATTCTGGCATTCGGCCCGCCTCTGCATCTTGCCCAGAGATAATGTGCAATGACTTGGACTCCTATGCCCTCTCACTCCTTGTGCACCCAAGCAGGCATCATTGCTGCTGGCCATCACCAGGGAAGAAAATATGCATTTTAATGACACCTGCTTTACATGTGATAAGGGCCCTATATACCTCCATGCAGAATGTTACATGTCAAAGTCAGAGCCTTCTAATTGAGCAACAAATGCTTGTTGCACAAAATAAACCGACAATTCTTGATGGATGCAAAATACAATATTTAGTCAGACTGCTGTAAGTTAAAACACAGCAGACAGTAAAAGGATGAAATTATACCCCAACAGACTTTTAAATGAGAAAATAGTCTGTGTTAGGGAACATTATTCATTTAAATAGCAGAAAGCTTATAATTTCAACGAGGCCACAATTTCCATAAAAAGCCTGCATTTGGGATTTTTTTCTCCCCGTTTTCCCTCTTGCAGATTGCAGTTAAAATGAATGAACCTTCCTGCTTACAGAGAAATTCATTTTTATTTTACTTTGCCTTTTTCATGTCAATTACAGAACACTTTGTTAAAATGATTACATAATTTGCGCGGAAGCTTGGTATTGCAGGCTGGAGGAGATAAACCCACTTAAATGTGACCAATGTACTCTCAAATTCCTGCCCAGAGCAGTTTCTCATCTAGACATCACTCACACCATCTTCCAAAACCCCTGCACAGAATCAGTGCAAATGTCAGAGATAAAAAAGCATCTCTCTCTGCTGAGGGAGGTACCATGTGAACTCTGTTCTCAGGCAGCGAGTCAGAGGTCGCTTGCTGCTAAAAACTCTGTATCCTCTGTCCTCATCTCATCACTTGGTTCCTGTCTCTTGATAAGGTTACGCTGAATGGTGCTGGCATCCTTCAAGGTTACTGTTCCAGAAAATATTTGCAAATAATTTGACGTGCTGTCAGCTATCAAGCAGCAGTGAACTCATATAATTCAACATACTAATGTGGGTTTTCACGCCTAAAGCTATAAATAAGCTTGATATTCGAAAGTTTCTGTAATGTTTATTTAATAGCAATATTTTATAAATAAATCTTGATTATTCCATTGCACTCTGGTGGAGATCTTCTTCCAGCATAACAGTTGTTTCTAACCCCAGGCCTCTTTTTCTGACCCCTCCCTGCCACCCACATCTCTATTAAAGAAATAAAACACTTCCTTCTCAAAACCTTTTTCAGACACAAGGGAATTATGGCCACAGCAGCTCCTCCTTTACCCCCTCCTCCTCCCTTCTCCTTTTCCCAAATTGCTGTTCACCCGCTTGGAGATTTTGCCTGACTTATCATTGCACAAGGATACCCGTGGGTATTCTTGGAAGTCCAGCTAGAGAAAACTCCATATGTTGGGCATATCCCGTTTAAACTCACAGATTGGGAGTGCCACATGTTTACTCCTTCCCAGCGCCCCCATACTTGGCCTTAGCCTGATGTTCCTCCTATGCTAATTAGCTAGAGGGTGGACTTGGCAGTGTGGGGTTAACGGTTGGCGTCAACAATCTTAAAGGTCCTTTCCAACCTAAATGCCTTTATGATTCTATGACTCTATGAAGCCTAAAGGAAATGTTGTACCAGTTCCAGTCAGAGCGTGGGTTTTGGATCCTACCAGCCAGACCTCAGGTGTGCCTCACGCTCTGCAGCTGCTCCTTAGGATGCCCTCCCTCCTCCCGTGCCCAGGAGCACCGCAAAGCAGATGATGCTGGAGTTCAGCTGCTTTTCACAAGCTCTAGTCCTGCATGGTTCTGCAGGGTATCAGTTCACTGTCTTCCACCTTTGTGGCTAAGAAGGAACGCAAAGCCCACTGAAACCCATCTGAGAGGTGTTCAAGATACAGCAAGAGGCATTGCTCAAGTCTTTTAAGAACTTGGAAAAACCGACCCTTTTCCTTGCAGCAGCTGCTGGCAATTTTTTCTTCTTCTTTGCATGAAAAAAACAATTCAAAAGAAGCTTTCCAATTCAAAAGAAGCCTTTAAGTGAAAATGCTGTCATGGAGCTGCATAAGGTTTGGACCATTGCACCACTGTGACAATTTGTGTTTTTAAAAGACTGTGATTTTCAGCACACTGTCCACAGCTCAGTAAAATAATCCTCCACTTGGGAAAACCAGCAATGCCTGATAACAAATCATTATAATTGAGCAGGACCCAATACATACATGCATTGTATGTACTCTACATATGTGAGGGCTTGGCTGGCTGTAGCTTCTCAAGCAGCTGGTTCTTTATACAGATGGTCCGTTGTGGTGGTGAGTGGTGCAGGAAGAATTTCTCCACTCCATGTTGCTAAATGGAAACTCAAGTTCAAGGATGCAGTATCTAATATACAAGGATCTAAGCACCTCTTCACATCTGGGCTTGGATTTTGGAAAGAAAGTAGAAATATCCGGAGCTAGCAGCTGTTTGATGGCCCTGCACAGGATCATGGACCTACTCACAAAATTTTGCTTGCCAGACTGGAGTTTAGAGAGAAGTTCACTGTAATTCAAGTGCCAAGGAAATCAATGAGCAAAATAATCTGTATGACATCAATATTTAATAGTAATACCACCACTAGTATTCAGAGACTTCTGTACCATGAAAGACTGGACCCTAAATGAGCAAACCCCATTTTCTTCCAACAGAGAAAGGGAAGTGAGAACTCTCATCAATGAAACAACTTCTTTGTGCCGTACCCTGTGCAAATATTTGGATTACTAAAATGAATTTATGAAGCAATTACTTTTAATGCTATATGAGGAAATTAAGTACTCGTTGATTCGTGATTTATAATCTAAAGCTAAAAGATCATGAAAAAGCAAATATAACTTAATTAAAAGTCCTTTGGCTTTGCTACTATTGCAGACCTAACTCATAAAGTAAGTAAAACAAACCATTTTTAGAACATAAATGAGTATTGGTTCGTCTACTTTAGAAGACAAATAATTTACTGGTTAAATATATTCAGCAAAGTTTAGCCATGTGAAAGATTTTTCCAGTGGCCTCTGGGTCTTGAAGAAAGGATAAAAACTGACTAGTACAGATTCAAGGAATTCATTGTGCTGCAAATGACAGGAGCATTTGCTATGAAAAGAGGAAAACAAAAGGCTATTTCCGTTCTTTTTGTACTGGGAAAAATATTTTAATATATTCATGAAGTAGAATATATTGTGAAAGGAACGTGCCTTTATGGTCTCTCCATTGGCAATGCACTTGTGATTATTCACTTCTGACACTGAGCCCATTAACCTGAGGAAATTTAATCTAATGCTATAGTAATGTTGCTATTTTTCCACTCTGAAGTGTAAATAATTTGAAAAAAAAAAAACAAAAAACCACCCAGGGTTTTAGAATGAAACATCCCAAGCGGTGTATTCAGTCAGTTAAATAGTCAGTTTGACTCTTCCTTTGTACTGCAGAAGCAAGAGGACTGAATTTAAAGAAAAGGAGTGAAAATCAAAATGCTACTAAACAAGTCATGGAGGACCATTCATTATAGCGACATATTTCATCAAGTTAAACTGTTTCTAAATACACTGGGTTGGACGTCTCCCCTTTCAGTCTGTGAATGGGTGTTGCATGTGCATATACTGAAGGAGGACACACAAGACAACTTTGACGCCCCCTGAACTTCACGTGTTTGGAGCAAAGGATGAAGATGAGGTATTGGGTTGTCTCTGTCCTCCTTGAAGAGCCTTTCTGTGTCCTCTGATCCCAGGTACAGCGCAACAGATTGAGAGGGTGTGATTACACCAAGAAGTAATGGCAGCAGTGGCAAACGCAGCCACTGCAGAACAGCAGGGACAAAGGCAATCTGCTTCCCACCTTTTGCAATGCACAAGGCTGATGGGTTTTGTCACAACAGTCCAGAGAACAAACCATACCCTGCAAAGGTAAAGATGCTCAGGCCTGTCATGCTGTGAGGACAGCCAACAGCTGTCTGCCTCTTAATAGTAGTAACACTTAATAGTGTGTCAACAATACATGCAAACCCCATCATATATAAAAGCACTATATTGCTCAGGTTCCTATATAAATGCTTTCTCCCCCAAAATGCATCAGAGAAGCCATTCATAAATAAAAGAGTGACTGCTATTCACTGGCCAGACACAGTCAAGTGTATCTGAGACCTGGAGAGTAGTGATAATAACTCGCTGGAAAACATCGGCTCCGCTGTGAAAAGAGACATCAGAAGTACACAACGTTTCCAAGAGACCTTGGAGCTGAGGAAGCATCTGTCTTTTTAAAACCTCATTAATGTAGACTACAAGGGCTCCAGCACACAAACCACAAATTATATCAGGTGAGTACGCTACCATACATCAGCAGGCCTGCGTGCATGCTCTGAGTGCACAGAAAACACAGCATAATTCGAGTTAACTTAGTGTGCTCTGATTTTACGCTAACCTACAGCAACCTCCTGCCTTGCAAAGGACATAGATCGAGAGTGCCTACATAGACGGTTACCCCAGGCTACCTGACGTGAAGTAATGCACTAAGGAAAAGTCACTTTCCTGTTATTGTGAGCCATCCTCAGGCTGGGGACTACAGACCACGGGTGCTTCATTGAGGTACCTTAGCTAAGGAGCCTACACGACCACAGGTTCTCACTGTCTTTGATGGAGGGAATGGGGGCCTCCAGAGATCACCCGACTTAGGCAACTCCAGAAGAAATACTAAGGGTATTCCACTATGTTATAAAGAATATGGCAATTAGTGTCTTCTCCTAATTTAGAGGGAACATGAAAAGCTGAATTTGTCAAGCAATGCCATTTTTAAACATCTATGGCTTTAAAAGAGTAAACTAGGTTCCAACTTAAAAAGCAAGCAATGGAAAGGAAAAAATGGAAAGCATTTTGCATCTTTGCTTAATATATAAAACATCTAACACAAGGAAATAATCTAACTGCAACAATAACTGTAAAGTCAATGTGAAACAGATGCACTATTAGTGGCTGTATTTACCTGGCATTTAACACAAATCTGAACAGCTTTTTTGTTCCTCTTCGCTATCCTTTTCAACAAATGAACTCACACCTCATTTTAAGGGCACAGATCCCAAAAGTGGAAGGACATAAATACTGATACCAGAGCTTCAGAAAGACAAAGAAAAGATGCTGGTGCTTGATTTGGAGAAAATTACTTAATCTTTTCTTATAAACTGCAGCTAGCTGTAAGAAGTCAGCCTTGTTACTGCGACAAGCAGCAAGATGGACAAAACATGATCTTCTTGGCATCAGTGTGGTGGTGTAAAGATGAGTTCACTGGTGCATCCAAAGCACTCGGATACTACCATCAAGGCTACAGTAGATCCTTATTGCCATATTTAGGGTACATTGTGAGTGCAGTCTGGATGGTGGTCACAAAATAGGACAGAAAAGTCACCAAATGAATGAAAAGCAAGATGGAATTTGCTCTTGCAATTACTTCTGTGCATTCTGTGCACTGAATGAGTTCTTTGGAGAAAATAACATAAGGACATGTAACTGAAGACAACATCATATTCCATACACGCAAAGGGAGTATACTGCGCTTGCAGGTCCAACACTACCTGCCTCCTTGTGCAAACTTTCCCAATGTGGCCTTCTCTTAATGCGGATTCTTTACACATGGTTCTCTTGGGTGTTTGATGTGGTTTACTTCAGAGCTCGCAGCTCCCCTGTTTCCTCTGTAAGAATTCTTATCATGGGTATTAATATCCTGTAGCAGTTCTCCAAGAGTTAGATCAAAAGCTAATGTAAGGTAATAGGAGTCTTCTCACAGGCTTTTGCGTCTGGAAGTACCCATGGTAGAAATCTTAAAATGCATTCCTTCTGTCTGGAAGGAAATTTTCATGGCCATATAAGTCTACACTGTACATTCAATATTTTAATCCACCTTCCTTGGCCTTACTGAGTTCATATTTTCTCTAAAAAGACAATTTCTAAAGAGAATGGCACCATGTCTGCCATAGTGGAAAGGGACTCAAAACTAAATTTGTGTTAAATTTGGAAAATACATAACCTTTTCCCCACATCTTACCCCAAATACTTGGTTATTTATGAACTATTTGTTTCTGTTTGTTCTCATTCTGACAAAAAAAAAATAAAAATCTGATATTATGTTATTTGGTAATTAGTTAAACCAGTAATTTGGTAATTACTTAAAGCAGAAAAATCCAATATTCAAAGACTGCTCATCGTTTGTTTTCCATGTTGCTATCTTCACCAGTCATTCTTCTACCTCAACATACAATAGCTCTCACCTACAGAATCCTGTCGGCCCCTCCCTTTCTATTGTCTCTACCTCACACCTTATTGCAACATTTCCATTATAGCGACTACTTAACTTTGCAGGAGTGGTATGGGGATGAAGCGGTACCACATTCATTTGCATTATGTTGTATGAAGAGCGGTTGCTATGAAAATTACCATGTCATAAATGGGAAGACCATGGCTCAAGGTGAGCAATATACAGCAGAAGTGGATGTGTTCTTGAAACCTCTCTCTTTATTACCGTTGAAAGGTCACACACAAAAGCATGCAACGTGCAGAACATAAAGGTGAAGTGCACTGTATCTTAAAATGACCCTAAACAAGACAATAATGCTATATGTATAATAAAACAATAATAATATCTTAAAGGCCTCCAGAGATAAATGTTAGCTATTTTCCTTTATCTGGCAGTTACACACACACACACACAAAAGTAATAACAAAGATGTATGATAAAACAGATTGACAACCTATTGTTATGCGTATTGAGAGATAACCACAAAGTGGGATAGAACACAGGCATCTAAGGCAAAGAAACAAATGACACCAAATTAGAAGAGAGGTAGAGGGGGAAAGACTCATAACAGGGGATTATCCCAGTATGTTACTGATCTCCTTGGACATGTGAGCACCAAACGCAGCTGCCCAGAACCCGCTCGCTCCATGAGTGAGGTCTGCTTGGGTGGACCTGCTACCTACGACACTACACAGGTACGTACTATAAGAGACCACATTAAAAGTTCAGCTTCAGTACTTTACTTCATCCTTCTGTCATACTTCATTGTCCAATGTGCACTGGGCCCTGATCTTTCAATTCACTCCAGGATGTATAAGAGGCTGAAATGATTCCTATTTTTAAAATTCTACATGTTTCTCCAAAGAAAGATAGATTCTCTAGAAGCAGATGAAATGACCCAAAGGCATTCAGGTGTTATGAACAAACGGAGTACAGCATTAATTTACAATCATATAATGACTGTCTTATAGGATGTCTGTGTGGAGCCACGTGCACCAACAGTCCAGGTGAGCATGGGATGGAGGGAAGCCAGCTTGCCTGTCTACAGTCCAGGACCACCAACTCCAAAATACTGTCTCGGGAAGAGTTAGGGCCCAAAGGCTGTATTGAGATCTGCATCTTAGGTGGAGAGATGGACCAATCCCTGTCTTAGAGACACAAACGCCATTCTGCTATGTCAAACACAGCATAGTCTTTGGAGGAGCTTCCATATTTTATTTTATTTTATTTTGTCTTTTGCTGCAAGGCCTGCAGTTTGGCTTAAAGTTGCTCCAAGTCCTCTCAGTGATCCAGCCAGGATGTGCTCATCCTCTCTCTGTATACAAGCTGCTGGCTACTGGTGCAGGGTGGACCTCTCCTCCTGACCACTGCTGATGGCCCAGGAACAGACACCTGTGTATTGTTCCTAAATGAAGCCCACAAGGCTCGGTGTCATGAGGAACCAGGATTACCTGTTTGCAGCTGAACTGAGACCAACTGTAGTTAAGCAGCAAAGTGAAAAACAGAGGATTCACCACCACCTGCAGTGTTAACAGAGATCCAACAGAAGACTCCGTAGAAGAAATATTTGCTTATATGTTGAATTAATAACACTTCACCTGTGAATTTGTGTGTTTGTTTTTAGAAGTTTGAGATAGGTGCCCGACTTAAGAAACCTTCCTGATGCCAGACCCTGCTCCTGTAGGGAAAGAACCAGAGCTCCTGACAAACCTGCAGGCAAGTCCTTTATAAATGATGGTCTGTTTTGGACATCTTTCCCCACTGCTAAAGTTGAGTGGGATTTAATTCCACAGCAAGATCAGGTTGAAAGTGAATTTGTGACAGAGTATGCAGCCATCCTAAGGAAACTATTAGGACCTGTGACCTTGAGCTCAGTCTAGAGGGCTCTTTGTGGGACCACTTTGCCTGCAGGCAGTACAATAAAAGTGTTCAGCAAGCTTGCCTACAGAGGGAATCTGACATTCCAATCAGTGCTGGAGAGATTGATTTCAAGTGAAATAGCAGTGAAGGACACTTGTGCTAATAAAGCAAGGCTGGAAGGGTAGGAAGAGATCATATGCAGCAAAGAATGGTCTGTTTCTGTCTGAAACTTTCAGGCACTCTTTCATCTATGCCCAAAACATGAAATTGGACATAGCTATGGATACAGCTATATATAAACCCAACTGCGTGACTAGAAGCAAGGGAGGGACGCCAGTGGAGGTGGTGCTGCTTGGAATATTGGGGAGGTGCACTCCACTGTGAGCGGTTTACCCATCCGTAGGAAACGTGAGAGCATCACCTGAATCAGCATGGACTTGGGAAGTGCTCCACAGCTGAGGGAAAAGGGCTGAAGCACCAACTGCTATGTACACCACACTCGGGAGGCAACAGCTCCAGACAAACTGAAGCACTGCTGCAGAACCAGGCTCCTGATGAGCAGCATGAGTAACGGGCCAGCAGTAAATCCACTGAGGGGGCAGCTGCAGACTGTAGAAATTACGAAGGGAAGACTGGTCAGTGAGAAGGGCCAGTCACCAAAACAGTTTAACTAACGGCCTAACAGATACCACCTGCATCCCCAGCAGGCTATACAAGAACGGCTGCTCCATGGATAAGTTGTCGGTGACATTGGATATGGCACCTCGAATACCTCCACCCCCTCTTTTCTCTGGGGTGGAACAGGTTTCATTTCAGGCAGAGGTTCTGCTGCTGGTAACACCCAGCTTGTGTGGTCCTGGGCTTCCCGGCACACGCATCTGATCTGCCGTAGGAGTGGGTACATGGTCGTATATCTGTTGAAGGAGTCAAAGCAGATGAGATGAAGTTCATGCTGGTTTTATGCCAACTTTATTGCAGCAGTGGGAGTACAGACAATAGCTGATTCAGCAGAAAACCTTGTGCTATAATCTATCAAAACTTTTTCAAATAAATTTGAACTATGAGAGTCAGTTTGTATTGAATCAGCATTTTGCATCACTTGCCTGTGGCGTTTTGGATCCAATACCAAGAGTCTTAGTGCCAGATTTACTGTATCGATGAACCACAAACTCAGCTTCTGTCAAACAGGGCAAAAGCAGGAGGGAAAGGCTTTATTTCAAGAATCCATGGAACATTTACAGATGAAAAAGAACATTTGGATGGGAGAGAAGAATAAAAAGAAACAAGGAGGCTGATAGCATCTTCTAAAACACCCCAGCATTACCAAAGATGTGATTTCTGAATAATTCAGTGTTGTAGTGATCAGCTGCAGTGCTATAGCTCTGAAGCCAAAACAACAAGATTTCATTACACTCTAATAACATGTAGTGTTTAGGCTGCAATATTCATCAGATCAATACTTTTATTTCTATCAGGACACTGTACATTTGTTTCCTTACCCTCCTAGTATCTCCAGAGATTCTGTTGTTTTACACAAACAGTGTGAGCTCGGTTACTCTGTTATTATAATGAATTTTTTCTGAGAGACATAAAGCACTCAGAAAATTGCAAACTACACTTTTAGCCAGCATGGTTTCTAGCAGTTTTAATAAATGCTTTAAAAAAACAAACCACCCTGACAGCAAACAATTGTGTTTATCCACTGCCTGCAAGGATCTGCCTGCTTTCTGATAATCAATTTCTTCAAATTACTAATAACAGTTTTAAGAGCAAGCAAGGCTCCCACTCCCTGCAATTCAACAGTTGGAAATAAGCTATAATTTGCATTAAAAATAAAGCCAGTCATGCCCTATAGCTTGGACATTGCAAGCTGCAAAATAAGATACACTAACTACCTAGGCTTATGACACAGTGCTCCTGTGGCACCCAGCACTCCAATTAAAAGTGTGTCAGCACTTCTTTTATAAAACTCTATTTCTGAGGGCTTTATACCAGCTGCTTAACTTCATGTAGCATAACTGTTCACAGTCCAGCAGCAAAGATATTATGTGCAAATTGCCCCTGCTGTGTAGAAAATAAGCCCGGAGAACCCAAACTGCAAAACACAGTAAAAATGTAAAATACCTCTGTTATTTATGTACCCCCACTCTCATCTATACATCCTGCAGTAAGTTTTGTGTGATGAGGTGTGTGTAGGGGGCCCAGAGGCTAATGTGGATCCCATGCAAAAGCTGGTGCTGGAGGTAGTATAAATGCCTCTGCACCCTTCAGCCATGGGACACCAGCAGCAGCGGCGACCCCCAACCCCTCAAAGAAGGGAAGGCTGAAATTCCTGCTCGTTCTCTCCCTGCAGTACCATGCAGAGGAAAACTCCATGTGAGAAGCCAGGTAAACTCTTCAGACCAAGACATAGCTCTTGTAGGTTTTGTTTTATGGCTCTTATAGTTTTCAGTCCATTTAGGAGGCAGAGGAATAATGTTTTTGTCTTTGTGCTCTTCTAGCTAATCAGAAAAATTTGACCCTACATATAAAATCTGTAAAAATAGTTGACAACAGTGCAAGAGAGAAAAAAACCCATAAAATTTAAACCAAACCTGACTGAAACAAACAATTTAGGTCCAAAATATAACCCGCTATCTTTATACTTAATATGATGGTCAGTGTGCTCATTATTCAAATAGCTTTCCTTTTTCATTTAACTATTCTCTTTGTATCTGACAAAATTTATCAAAAGCAAAACATTGCCTACCAGTTCCAACAGAAGATATGATTTAAACACTTTTTCTTTGCTCTGTCACAGCAGTGATTCAACCAACAAAACACTAGTGGGATCACATACGGTGCAGATGCTCTGCAAAGTTAAAATACTACCAAGATCATTAATCTGAGCAGCTCCAATAATCTGAGTTACATTTCATTTGGTAATCAACAGCAAGATGTGAAAACTGTTCTCTCTCTCATGCCACATGCTGTTGGCCGCCCATCAGCTGCTGCATAACTTGACTGAGCTGAGTGAAAGCCAAAGCACATCCCTACATGCCAGCTGAACACATGCAAGGGAGATGTATGATATGCACCAAGATGAGTGTGTGGACAACAGCATCCCTTCTAATAGCTGAAGGTGGAAGTTAATACTTCCCAGGAGCAGGAGATAATCTACTATTTTAAGCATCTTTTCCCACTCAAGGCAATGAAATGTAATCTCCAAGGCAAACTGTAAGTTATTGGTGAAAGTGTGGCAGTAGCAACTCGTCTAGCCTCCCCACTGCCTAAATCTCTTCTGAAGTAGCTTCAGATATGTTGAGGAATAGCACTCTAATCCTTTCCTACAAAATTTCTATTCATACTATGCAATAACTGTGGTCTGTGGCTGTCCCTCAGAATACTGGAAGTATCAAATTAGTCATAAAGACAGATTTAATATGGTTATCACTGCACTGTGGCAGACTAGCTCATGGGAGAAAGTGCTAGCTGCTATTTGCATGCAGGTGACCCATCTGATGCTCTCTACAGTCTTACTGTTTTAAGCTATTATGTGTGAAGGCTGCCATGTCTAATTTTTCCCCAAACTTCCCAAATTCTACTAAAACAAGAATCAGCATGAGCTCCCGGCACAAGGCTGGGAATGGGAAGACCTGGTTTCTAGGGCCGTACCTGTCACTGCTATGCGTGTCACTGGGACAGTCCCTTCCCTCTGCTCATTATCTCTCACCAACTGAAAGATCTGGGGGGAGACAGTCCTCCTGCAAAGAACCTAGGAAGATGAATGCACAGGCTGCTTTAGGACGTCATTAATGGTATTCTGGCAATCAACTGCAATTAGGAGTGCTGCCTAGTGCAAATGACTCTGGAACAGGAGAGTACTGATGTAAATCAAACACCCCAATTCAGCGCCTTTATTATCAACAAGAATCTTGTCACGGACATCAAAGGACTCAGCACGTGCCCGGTCACATTCAGACTCCTTGTCTTTGTGCAGATGTACATATTTTATTATTTAAAACTAGGAACAGTTAAATGTTTATTTAAGGCACAAAGGAGATCTCATTATGACTCTATTTTATAACACAGTATCTATAATGCTTCTCTTTATGGCTCATTCCCTAGAATGAACTGGTTTTCAAATGAGAAACAAGCGTTCAGGGTTTTGTGGTATAAATGACAATCCTGACTCCTTTATTCTTAACGGGGCTCAAGCCTTTTACACAGGTTTTATAGAGATGTGCAGGATCAGATTAAAACCTTTTTACTAGAAAAAGTGCTGCTGACCATCACTCTGACTTCAGCTGTCAAAGGGTACCGTGGCATTCGGGTGTTTAAGAATATTCCTAGTCCCATTACATATAAACCCAGATCCTTTTATAGGTGCAGTATAGCACAAAAGTACAGTCCTTGTTATACAGTTAGAGGACACTGCTCCCAATTTTCTTTATTTCATTTGAAATTGCAAGCCCTGATGTAAAAAACAAGGCTTCTAGTACCTTTACTTATTTGCAAAGCTGTTGACATTGTTATTTATCAAACCTGATGCTTTCATGTTCCTAAAACCTATTGTTTTCATTTTAAGTATAAAAACTCCCAGATTTTCTGTAGGCTAATTTATTTATATGAGATGTGTACGCATTAGATCTGCTATGAGACTATTAGTAACCCACAAACTAAGCTATCTCTATTTTGAATGTTTAAATATTCAACTCCAAAGGATGCTCAAAGATTTAAAGCTCTAAACATATTCAGTCCTTTTCATCATAAAACTCTTTCGCACTGATTATTTTACAGAGCTTTGCTTGTATGCAGGCACTTAGTGGAAGACCAATTGCATAACCTTTTTCCCCTTACAAGCATTTCTGAGGCTAAATAAGACTTTACCAGCAACAACAACACCCATCAGTTATCTATGCTGTAGTGTAAACAATGAAATTCTTATTATGTACTCAGAATTCACAGAGCCATTTCCATGGTAACTCTGTTTTCATGTCATATCTTTAATGAATAGGTAATGAAAGAAATGCTGCATTTACAACTTCATTACTAGTAAAAAAAATACAGCAGTAAATTTGAATTATAGTAGCTGTCATTTTTAGAACATGCTGAAGATCATGCAGGAATTTCAAGCCTGTCATTTTGAAATGACAAAGTAAATACAAGCAGACAAATATAACAGGCACTCTTGTTTTTAATTCCACTCTCCAGCTTGTTCTGCTATTCATAATTTTCTGATACAGAGTAAAAGCTTAAGTAATAAAACAAGGTCATCTTAGGATGATGGGGCAGGCATAGTTGGAGACAAGTTGTGTACTTGTGAACACGTGTACCTGTGCTAGTGAATTTTAATGACTTGATCCATCATATTTTAATTACATAAATCACTGAAGTGCTGACTTCTATAGGTATTACTTTCTGGATAGATACAAAATGCATCATGGGCTGGAGATGATGTTTACCTGTGGGAAAGGACTGGAAAGTGATTTTGACTGGTACGATAGACAGGGAAGGAGATAACCAGAGCCAGCCAGGTGAGTCAGGCAGAGGAAGACTGTAGCGTAAACCCCACAGATATTGTAACCACTCCATTGAGTTACAACACGGAGTAAATCAATGAGCCAATCCAACAGGAGCTGCCAGCTCGACAGGCTGGTGATGCAGGGTCCGGCTCATGGGAACGTGCCATTATTTGAATGCAAGACATGGAGCGAAGTAACTTTCATTATTTAAAATTTCTGCAGGCTCATAGACTAAACCTCTCCATTGCCTCTCCTCACCAAGTGCAGAACTGCAGCACGTTTGAGAACGATGCTGAAACCTTCCTCCTTGTGAGCGTGCAAACAGTGCCACAGGGCAGGAGCAAGCACCGTGCTGCTTCGCAAGTGGCACACCAGCCTCTGTGGGTGCTGCGCCTCCTTGCTCCCACCACAGGCTTCAGGAGACTGACCTAGAGTCACAGCTCCACCACAGCCCCCTAATAACAGTGGGTGTTAAATCTCCTGTTTCTTATTTCACATGGGAATACATGGGAATCTGTGTCCGTTAAAAGGCTCGGAGCCCACAGACCAAACAGGAACATCCAGAATGTGCTTGAATGTGGTACCGAGCTCAACGGCCTCAGGTTTAGTCATGAACGCTGGGGTTGGCCTGGGCACAGTATTCCTTAACTGTGTCTTGGACATAGATGTCACTCCAGCAGGACAGGGTCAGGCAGATGCACAGGGTGCTTTTGAGACCAGGGAGAGAGTTTGCTGTCCCCGAGGAGTGCCTGGAAGCTCCAGAGCACACACATACACATGCCACCTCTCAACTCATCTCCCCGCGGCAGGGGAAGCAGGGCCACAGGCTCTCTCGGGGAGAGCCGGGCTGCCTGCTCCTCTCTGCAGCTCTGCAGCTCCTCTGGCAGGAAGAGGCAGATGGTTCAGCCCTCCACAGCATCACAATCGTAGAATCACAGAATCAAATGCTTCGGGTTGGAAGGGACCTTAAAGACCACCCTGTCCCTGCCCTGCCCTGGGCAGGGCCCCCTCCCCCAGCCCAGGCTGCTCCCAGCCCCATCCA
>JAVJGJ010000062.1:49933107-49968204 GCA_035590215.1 Microhierax caerulescens
CTGCCCAGGCCCCTCTGCAGCCCCCTGCCCCCCCCGCCTGGAATCTGACTGAGGGGACACTTGATCCCCTCACCTGGGTCATCGATCAGGAGATTAAACAGACCCGGCCCCAGCACTGAGCCCTGGGGAGCACCACGGGTGACCAGCACCGCATGTTACTCCATTCACTGTCACTCCACTGTCACCTCAAGTGTATCCCTTACTTGTACTACAACTGGACCAAGTACTTGCTGGACCAAGACATGATTCTTTACTTCTGCACAGATTTATCAGGATTACAACTTTGTCCAAGTGGCATGATATATGCTACCAAATAAAGGAGCAATTAGAAATACAGGCTTTGTATATCAAGCACAATACAAAAATATTTCCAGATAGTACAATACATAAGTTACAATAAATAAGTTAGTTAGTAGTATTACACCCCCACCCCCCTTCTTGAACATAATTCAGCCAAAATTACATATATGGAAAAAACCCAGAGATGCTAAGGATGATTTATTAATTGTACGTAACATGCCTGAAGGCAGACTGGGAATGGAATTCAGATGGATGGACACAAAGGAGGATTAAGCTGATAATGGCAATGCACAGTGCAACTTCTTAGTCAGAAACACTCTCATCACATGAAATTATTTTCACAGACAATATTTACACAATAGCATGAACTGTCCTATAGTTTATCTTTTAAGCATTACAGAAACGGAAATGCTGGTGTGATACAATTTCTATGCTTACCAGAGGCTTTCTGCAAAATTCTTTCAAATCAAAATAGGACAACCAAGCACTCTATTCCTAAATCTGATCATAAAGATGCTCAAGTAATTTGATTGACGAACTTTCTCTTTGCTTAAGTTGTGGAACATCAGGGCTAGATTGGCCCCTTTCGGTATTAAAAAGGAAAACAAGGAAGGCGCTAAGCAAAGTGTGGAAGAAGAGATCACTCTTTTGTTACCTGAAAATAAATGTTGGGTTTAGTTTTTCCCTGAGAGATTTAAAACTTTCTGTTCTTGCGCTTAATTTAGCTCATGATTTATGAGTACTGGGAAGAAGTATTCTGAACTGGTCTGGCTTATCCATTAAATGGCTGTGTTGATATTTCTTGCATTTTCCCTGCAGTGGCCATTGCCAGAGACAGGATGCTGGAATAAACAGGCCACACTCCAGTCCATCAACACAACTCTTGTGTTTGCTCAAGGAAAAGGAAATCAAAGTGGGAGGACAGAGCACATAGTCAGAATGGGCACAGCAATTTCAGGGATTAGATCTATCTGTAAAAAAATAGGATAAACATAAGCAGGCAGATTTCAGGTAAGAGGAAGACCATAACTTTGTATATACACACCTGACCTCTGGCTGGCATGGTATGGTATAGGCAGTACTTTACAACTAGGTGAAACACCACACATCAAATTAAGGTGACAGATTTACTTGCACTGCAGTGTGTGGAGGTACTCAGCCAGGGCTCACGTAAATGCTTCTGCAGGTGGCTCTGCCATTGTGTCCAAAGAGCAGCGAGGATTGGTATAACAGCCATGAATGGCTTGCAAAGACTTTTTAATTTGTAAATAGCAGGAAATCCCAATCACATTGCCAAATGCACCCAGAAAGTCCTACATTAAAGCACCTCATATCTCTCAGCTGGGATACAGACCAACCTGAGAGCCTTGGAAGGACCATGACAGCACATCAGAGACCGCAGGGGTCTGTCCTACCATTTCTAAACAATCTTTCTTCCAACAGGAGGAACAAGGTAAGACCAAAGAGGAGTTTCATATTAGTAATTAAACCTGAAAGGAAATTCACACTTTTTGATCCTTCCAGGTACATGTGCTGGACTATTTCCTTGCAATTAACCTATTCTGGTGAAGCAGAGGTGGAAGAAAGGCCACGGATGCTATCAAACAAAGAGCTAGTCCTTGTTACTGTTGCAGATGGTGGAAGCAGAATCCTCTTTCTTTTTACACTATCAATTAAGCAATGTTGCCAAACCCACATCAGCTTCTCAGTCAAACATTTCATCTCTCAGCAGTCTGTGTGAAGTTTGAAAGCTACAGTATGTTCTGCCAGCGTCCTCCAGAAAGCTGCTTTGCATTGTTTTGCTTAAACGGCTACAAAAGTGCTGTCAAAGAGACACTGTCAACTGCAGCTTTTGTGTTTATGTCTTTTTACTTTAAAAAAAAAAAAAAGGGAAAAAGAAAAAAGAAACAAAACCTTTTGGAGTTGAAAGAACTGATTTCTGCTTGTTTTATCAGTCCTTTTAACATTCTTTTGGCAGACATTGGATTTTCCTGTCTGCTATTCACAGTGCAAGCATATTCAATATTGAATAGACCTTTTTGACAGTTTTGAACCTGTTCCATAAGATTCCAAATGCACTGATTCATGAGGACTTGCAAAGTTCCTACAACATAAAAAAAAAAACCAAAAAAAAACCAACCAAAAAAACCAAAGTCTACCCTGCCGCAAGAATTGTTTTGCATCAGGATAACTTTAAACTTCTGCTCCTTCATCTATATGATTTCTTAGAGCCCGCATGAACACTTTCTTAAATGATTTGTCTAGCTTACTCATAGAGAGGGATACAACAATAAACACTCACTGTCTGGAAAGAAAATCTAATTATGTACAATATTATACAGGTTCTTCTTCTGTCTTTCAACACCAAAATGAGGGCAAAATGCTGGTCTCTGAAAAAATGAAGTCCACTGATTCTCACGTTCTATTGAGTACCAGTAAGAAGCCAACACTGAACAGACATATTTAAACACACATGCTGCATTAATGGCTGGACTTGATCTTGAAGGTCTTTTCCAACCTAAGTGATTCTATGATTCTATACTATGGTTGCAGACTTTTTTATTAGCTGCACATATTTTGAGTTTCCAAGCAGCCTGGGGTATTTTATTTTCTTCCTTGAGTATCCCCTTCACACCCCTAATGCTGCTTCTCTGAAAACTAACACCATGGCAGTAATATTATTTACGGTTTACAACTGCTCCTGCTTTCCTACTTCAGGGGATAATTCCAGCCTGATCTTCACTTTGGAAAAGCAGATGTGAATCTGCCTAAATTAATAAATTACAATGGTGATGAACACAGTAATGTGTTATAAGCCTAAAAGTGGAGGCAGCTATTATCAGTCACTTGCAAACACATGGAATGGTGGTTACATTTTACATTCCATGGTCAGTGTAAAGGAAAGAAAAAAATTAGTGCTTCCCACTGTGTTGCCCACAGATCCACTTGAGTCTGCTGACTTCTAATTCCTGCATAAAGCAGTTAAGTCTACAGTCACTGAGCTTAAATTCAATACACAAGAGCCCACAAGTTCTAGTGGAATTTTTTTCAGTAGCCCACAAACAAAAAAAAGGATGAATACTACTGAATACTGAAGCACATACAAGTAGAGTATTAGATCTCTCACATATGTCCTCCCAGAAAAAAAATTCCCATAGAAATCACTAGGAATTAAATCTATAGAAATGTAATACAGCTCTGTGGAATTTCCTCTGAAGGCCTATAGAATTTAGTACAGCAGGGAGTCCTTTTCAGAGCCGTTTCTTCCGGCAACTTGCAGAAGGATATAATTCTAATGATTTTTTTTTTTAAAAAAGTCGTAGAATGACAATAATCTTCTATTAAATTACTTTCCATAGCAGTATTGACAGCAATAGGAATTAACATTATTTTATAAAACTAGAGAGATGTATTGATCAGTGGATCCATTCTGCCCTTCTGACACAGAGAACTCAATTTATGTTACTATTCTTTGTCAGGCAGAGGGTTTTGTTTCTTCTTTTTTAAAAACATCTGGAGTCCCATGAATAAGTACTTTAATTAAAATAAGAGACTATTGGCAAGAACTTTGCTTCATGCTACCTGGCAAATCCACTATTGCTGCTATATAAATATAGAAATGCTTATTGGTCATTTGATACTTCCCATGGATTTTTTGTGATTTAAGATACAATCTCCTTTGGGGATTCCCAGCTTTCAGAGTTTGTCTGAGCCCCCCTGGTCACACAGAAAGGAGCAGTCAGTATAGCAGGGCTGGGGTGACTCAGCGATGAACAAGGGATTGGCTCCATACCTGTGACAAGCCTGGGGAAAGCACAGCTCCTTGCATAGCAAGGGAGGTAGAGGCACTCAAACTGGAAAAGGAGAGGGAGCATCCCTTTTGTTTGGAGATGGCAGAGGGAAATGGCACGGCTCAGGAAGTCCCTTTGTCTCTAAGGGAAGGTTTGTACTACTCTAAGACTTGGTCTGCAGGGACACTGCGATAACAATAAGTATTCGGTGATAACAAGAGACCAGCCTATCTCCCCACCAGGAAGGAGACAGGGATTTCAAACCAGCAACATCAACAAGGTCAGAGGAAGCTGTGGGAAGACCTACGTAAGACTGGAGAAAATGAAAGCCAAGTGCTCTGCTCTGGAAGCTGGCCAGCCCCACAGCAGCAAGTGTCAGAAGACATACATCCTGAGAAGGACCCTCTGCTTCAGTTAATTAAACAGACCACAATCTTTTCTTCCAAGTTCTTATTTTCTTCTTTTCATAAAAGTGCACCTCGATATTCTTGTCTGCCCTTTGCAATGATCTAATTTATAGAATTTGTTGTACCTTTTCCTTTACTTTTGGGGATACAGTGTTACCTGTAATTTTCCAAAGGACCACACCTCAGTGCCAGGCATAAATATTTACTTGCCCTAAGGGGTGGGTGACAAAGGAATGGGGTAGAAGAGGTGAGAATACAGGCTCCAAATTGCCCTCAAGGCAAACACAGGCACTCAAAGATAAGAGTCAGAACAAGAGATCAGAAAGAAGTGCCTTAAGACAAACCTTGTTCAGAAAGTTTACACGGTTGTGTATGTACTTCTGAAACAATTACATGCCTTTGTTACAGCAGGAACACTTGATATCTATATCTCACTCTTCTATTTAGAAAAAAAAAAGCATTTTTAAAGATGCATATATATTCAAGAAAAAACAAACCATCAGTTCACTTACTGTGGCCTCAGTTAACTGAGGGATATAGAAAACTGAAAAATTGCTGTATTATTTTGTAAGAGCATGCTTTTGTGAGGACTTCATGCTATAGGGCTAGATCAAACGGCATTGATGAAGACTGCAGCAGGAAAGGTAAGAGTGGTCTAGAGGAGCACCCTCGACATAACTGAGGGACAAGGATCAACTCCAAAGTACCGGGCATAGATGACAAGGTTATTTGCCAAAATGGATAGCCCTGAGATGGTGAGACACTGATCTATTAAACAATTGCTTTGACAGTGGAGGAAGGAGGAACACAGAACCGGTGCAAGCTTACATGGGGCTTTGCTAATAGAGTAGCCTGGCACAGCAGTTGGGGAATAGCTGTTGTGCCCTTGCTATGCTGCTCTCAAGGCACCTGTGTGTAGCTGAGAGTAAATTTTGCCAGGTGCAGGTTCAGCAGGCAGTAAAAATACCCAGGAAAGGGGTCCACAAAAAAGAGGTTTTGCACTGGAAAACCATGTTCATCATGACTTTCCCAAGCAGACAAGGTCAACAAGACTGAAAATGATGGTCTACAATAAACAGGCTGTCACTTGGTACCCAAAAAAGTGGAGTCTGAGCCTCCCTAAGGGCCTGAGGAAGCTGCCCAGCACAAGTAGGGTAACTTCTGCTGGGCCAAAAATGGAGACAAGCATGTGGAGAGAATCTTCCCGTACCAGAAACTTCTGCCCCAACCTTCTCCCTTTCCAGTTGAAAGCATGGTGGAAAAATTGCAGTCAAAAAAAAGCTACATGTCTTGTAGTGCAGGGTTTTGTGAACTGATTAAAAAATCCTACAGAAAATATAGAATCTATATGTTTTCAACTGTTTGCTCTAGATCAGGGGTCCTCAAACTTTTTAACCAGGGGGCCGGTGCACGGATTAAGTGGCAGGCAGTCATCTGTGGCTGCTTGGTTCCCCCCCAACCCCCGGCGGGGGGGATGGGGGGGGTTCTGTAAATACCGCGGGGCCAGATTGAGGACCCTGGGGGGCCATATCCAGCCCGCAGGGCCATAGTTTGAGGACCCCTGCTCTAAATCCTCATTAATGTTACCCTTATCACCATCTCTAAGGTTTTCACATAGCGAGGTGGTAGAGTTGGTCTTGTAAGGATCCATCAGACAAAAGCAAAAACCTGGGGAAGGAAAAGGTGTTTCTGCCTTTGATGATGCAAATGTATCTGGGAAGAATTTTTCCTTTATTTCTTGTTGTCTCCTCAGATGTCCTTCATTTTGTCTTATTTTCCTTCACTTACCTAAATATTGGCTTAGTGCAGGGAAGCAACATGTTCAATTCAACCAAATCTGAGAAGATGACGACCATGAGCACACAGGAGTCTGATTTATTTATTTTTTTTTAAACGTCTGTGCTTTACACGCTTTACACTAGCCCCACAGAAGTCAGTGGCAAAATTTCTAATGCCTTTCTTCCCTGGGAGCAGGCTTTGGCCCAGCAGGAATGGACAGTAGCTAAGCCTGCCACCTCCCACCCCTGGAGATCTTCCCAGGGCAGCAGTAATCAAAATAATTCATTTGCAGTTCTAAGCCTTTGATGCATGACTGCTGAGAAAGAAGATTTGTGAAAGCTGTGACAAACTTACACCTCAGCTTTCAGAAAAGGAGAAAAAAAATCTGTTACTGGAAAATTTGCCAATTTTTCCCCTCTAGCCCTTAACGCACAGCAATCCATTTGATTATTACTTAAAGAAAAGGAGTTGGTAAAAAAAGTGTAATTTATGGGGATGGACAAGGAAACAGATGAGAAATATAGAAGAAATATTAGAAGAAAAATACAAAAATAACATAGAAACATTGCTGTATACTGCTGTCAAATCTAAATCAAAGTCATGAAGGAAAAATGAGATGCCAGTGTGCACAGATTATTCTACCATCAGTTTTTGTTGGAGCAGGAAGAGTCTTGGCAATCAAGATTATCTGATAATTACCTTTCTTAATGCATTAAATTCACTCAGCTTCACCTTCAGGCATTTAGCTGAAGAAAATAATGACATACATCCTCATGTTTAATGGTTAAACTCTATTTCCAAGAAATCTATTACATGTGGTGTCAACTAGAAACCCACACAGTAAAGCATCTTTAAAAGATGTACTGATAGAAAAGAATTGTGTTTTGAAACATATATATCAGTTGTTTGCATCAAAACATTTTAACTTGCAGGCTTTATTAATACTAATGAAAGTTTGATTGTCTTTGTTAATTACCTCCCCGCCCTCCTTTGTCAGGATCAGCTGCAGAACAAACCTTCTCCTGCCAGCATCTCAGGATGCATTAGACCTCATTAAACATCGTTTTTAAATGAACATTTCATTTAAAAGAGATTAATTTTTAAAGCATGCTAGTGCTTGAAAACAAATCTGTAAAATTATACAGTTGCAGAAGAATACATTCACCTCCTCATTCACCAGTTTTTATATACAGATGAGTCCAAGTGATGCTACTAATGAGGTTTTGAGTCTCCATTTGATAGTCTACTGGCTCACAAAGGGACTTTGCCAAGTGGCCAACCCCTTTCCCACAGGACCTGCAAAACTAGCCTTGGGCCAGTAAAGAAGCAAACATACGTCATCTTCCCAGCCACATAAACTCTGGAAAGAATAAATTTAACGTGAATCTGCTTTTAATCCCTTTCTACAGACAAGGACACATCCCTCACAGGCAGCATCTGCAAGATAAAGTCCTGGCAGCATGACCCTGATCTCAGGGGAGCAGATGCTCCAACAGCATGTTCCTCAGCTGGTGGACACCTTCACAGCACACTCCTTTCCCAGATCCTATCCACTGCTATTTCCACAGAATTTATGGAATTTCACATTAAAGCATTTTCCAGTTGTTGGGATATTTTGGGTGTCTGAATTAGTCACACCAGGCAGGAACCAGCCTTCTTATATGGCTTACCACCATCATCATTGAGTTAGCCTGGGAAAAGAAAAACAGACCACTGCTATTTTGTAAATACAGAATGAAAAATCATTTCTATATAAAGATTGCATTGGCCTTATAGAAAATTTTGGACTGAACAATATTTTTTTTTTAATGAATAAATAATTTATTACTGGAAAAACAGCCATTTCTACTTGAGAGAAGGTGAGGTTCCTGTCTTTAGCATGCATAAATTCATGTGCTTTGAGAAGGTGGTTCTTCCCACCTGGATGCTCTTTTATCTGATGGTAGGTTTCCTCTACAATGTAAATTGGACCTCGCTGAGACAAAAGGACCAAGAAATTTAAGGTAGATCTTCTAAGATGAATGGACTGAGGGCTGTGTCATGGCTCCAGCTAAATCCACTGAAGTACAGAGAGCGAAACCTATCAGTGACATCAACGAGAATAACCGTTTTCATTGCGCATAATGGAATGGAATTTGTTACAGCATTTGGGAAATTAAAGATTACTAGGAGGGCTTATTTTCTCCTGTGCTAATATAACTCTGGTGACTGCCACAGGACTACTGCCTGTCACAGGCCTTAATTTAAGTCAACTCTTAATGTAAGTGTAGGAGAACTTATAACTTAGCTGAAGTCTCACTGAAGTTGATGAGATTCAGACGTTATCTTTGGACACAACAAATACTAAAATCTACGCTGAATTGGATTTCACTTGTTACCATTTTAAAGTGCTCTTGTTTGTTTTTTTCTGGTGTGGACTGCTTAATTAGAAACACAGGTGCATTCACCGTGCTATATTTTGCTTCTCAATTTAAAAAGCCAATTTAAAACTACTGATACAAAGTAAAACAATTACTTGCTGTTTAATTGGTTTTACTAAGAGTCATTTTAAATTAATACATGTTTTTGGGAATCCATTAATTCATTTTAATTACACAATACAAATATTTATATGTTACACAGGCACCCATAAAATGAATATAGGAAAGGAATAAAGGTATTATCAGTTATTAAACATCACGATAAGTTACTTGTGGAATGGACAGCCTCTGTCACTATCATAATTGTGTCAGTTGCTAATGATTGGCCATAATAAGTAAGATTTCCCCTTCTCTAATATGACGTTATTTTGGGTATTTGTTGCACAGATTGACAGACTGACAATTAAAATACTTTATCTGTGACTCAGAGCATAATTCTACCCTACCAAAGTCAAGACTCCGATGTATTTTTCCATGGTCAACACCTACACAGTTACAAATTACCTGTAAAGTGGAGGTGAGCAGTCCTGACAAGCACGTGTCAGAAACATTTTGTGCTCCACTTGGAAAAGCAAAACTTGGCCCAAGAGACACTGTTTATCAGCAATGCTATGCAGCACTTTGGCTAGAGAAATGCCCCAGTAGCTTTCCTTGAGCTCTTACGGGTTGTGCTGGCAACCAAAAGCCATTTTTATCACATAGTTGCTTGCAGTTTATGATCACATATTATCTGCATATGTAGCGGCATTATCTCTCTCTTGTGCAGGATTCACGGAGAATGCCATCAAGTCAGTCCTTCAGCTCTCTCAGGTAAAACGGCCACATTTAAAGCCTGATTTTGTGCACATTAGTTACTTAAGCAGATTCCCTTGAGTTTGCTGCAGGAAAAAGGCAACCCAGATTTGGTCATTAAATTTAGATTCTTTTTGCTCATCTTATTCACGCAGTCGAAAAAGGTATTTGTATAATTTTTCTTTTCAATAGATGGAATAAAATTAGCTGCATAACAACTGCCCTCGATCATGAACCATATAAAGCAAAGCATTTATTTTGAATTCCAAATACACAAAAGAAGTAAGACGGTGGATGAAAAAATAAACCTGCCAAAAAAAGAAAGGTTCCAATTTTCCATGCACAGTACAGATCATATTCCTAAAATGACTGGAGTAGTCTGAAAATATTATTCTAAGGGAGATATCCTCACAGTCCCTCTGACGTACCTATCTTAACCATTGACTGACTGACATTTTAGGTACCTGCGCTGGGGGACAGCGAGCAGGGGCAGGCAGGTTCATTCCATATAACTGCTTAATCTTTAATACAGTTAATGGAAAGCCTGAAGAATCACAGAGAGCAATCCAATCTGTCTAATGTATGCATTTCCTTCTTCTCAACAGCTATATACAAAATTTAAGTGCCTCTAGACAGCAATCCAATGCACTGAAGTGAAACATAAGAATGGTCATACTTGAGATGAGACCACAGGTCCATCTTGGGCAGAGTCCTGTCTTGTAGAGCGGCCAGACCAGTGCTCCCACTCACTATTTGCAAATGAAGGATTTTTTGAGCAAGAGGCTGCTTTTATAGATTTACTAACCCCCTCAGTGGGTTTCTTTTTCATGAGAAGATGAATGTCTGCCTCTTTGAGACTATGGGGAAGCGATAGGAAACATCAGGTGCCGTTCTTCACTGTGGATTTAGGTCTTCTCGGTCTCCTCCTCTCCGAGTATGCTCATCAACCAGATTAGCAGCAGTGGGGCTCTGCTTTTGCATACCAGTCTAGGGATGAAAGAGGGTGGCCCTGCGTTCTAGGAACTGAGGGCAATTGGATCAACCTCACAAGAAAATGTTCTCTCCAGGAGGTAATCAGATTGAGAGGACTTTCTTCCCAACACTGCAGGCAGGCGTACACAGCTCATGAGGCAGCCAGAGAGGAGCTCAGACAATATCTCACTCCCACGAAATGCCTTGCACCAGCTGGGCAGGTGGAAACCCTTGCCTTTTGGTCCACATGTCCTACGATACGTGCCCATTTTATGTGACAACATTGAGGGTTACAAAAAAATCCAAATGCAAAACAAAGGACCCGATCCTGACTACAAGGTTAAGGGCAACTTCAAATGATGTAGGGAATTAGGAAATTAATTTAGGTGCCTACCAGGTCAGACAGTCCTGGGCAGCGAACTGGACTGGATTGCAGTCTGAGACCCTGGGCAGAATGGATTCCAGCCAATATTAATAATTGCTTTACTAGTGGTTAATTGAGGTTCTTTGTTTAGTAACCACAAATTATAATTTAGGGTCTGAGGCATCTGCCATCTCCTTTCATGGAAAATTAAAGCACCTGGATAACAGTATTGTTATTTTTCAGCTCTTGTTGAGATGTACCAGTTTTGAAATCTCTGGCTTTGTAACATGTTTTTTCTACATAGTTTGATGTTTTCTGTGCTTTCTTTGGTACTTTGGAAATTATCAGAACCATGAATATCCTCTGGGTGACCACCTTTCACCAGGGGGAACCGTTCATCAGCAACACGACCAATTTTGTTTACAGTAAAAAGGAGAATGAGAACTCTACGCCACCATTTTTCCACTTTATTTATGCAATAACGTAAAAGCCCAAACCAACGTACAATTATGCAAAATACTAGGACACGAAGCATCTAATTATATTCTGACTTTACTGCTTTCTAACACCCTAAGTCAAAATAGGTGAACGATGAAGAACACGAAATAATTGCAATCATTATCACATAAAATGCACTGTACCTGATTTTAGAGTAGTTTGGGGCTAAATCTATCTTTCGCTTAGCCCCACGGTATAAAGTCCTGTTTATGCTAATAATACTCCCCAGTTCAGGGGAGTGTACCAGAGAGCTAGGCGAAAGCCCGAGCTGGGAGGCGGCTGGAGTATTTCATTCCTATGGTGCATAAGAAACTCCTCTGCCTAAGAAATAGCGGATATTATTCTGCTGATGTTACCTCTGGCAGAGTTTCATGGAAGGCAGTGGGAAAAATTACCGACCTGGGCCCTGCTTTGCTGAATTTTCATGATTATTTATCAAGATAAGAGAACTTGAATTACTTATTAATGTATGCAACATTTTATGAGAACTACTACAAGCCTTAAGTTCAATTAATTTGTTCTTAAAATCATCTTCTGAAATAAATTTTTAAAAAAACCACCCTCAGCTCAGCCGTACTCTTTTATCCTTTATTTATGCTTTGTTTAAAATTACCAGAGTTGATAAAACTGAGCGCGGTTGCTTTGCACCTTTCAGAAGATGTGTGCACATTAAACATATTGGCAATATTTATTTATTCTGCCATCTGTCCCACTATCCCCACATTTTCAACAGTTTGGCCTAGAGAGGGCCAAAAATCACCTGAGCATCATAAAACGAGTCCCCGGCTGTCAGTGTAACACATTGAGACCACAGCTGCTGTCCTGCTGCCTGATTTAATGAGGTTCCTAAAGTATGTGGACAAGTATTCGGGCTCTTGGTTGCCATGGCGATGGGAGCGGGGAGCTTTGAGCGGGTGTCAGCAGCATCCTGATCAATATGAATCAGCTCCCGGCCCATCAGCCGTGGCGATGCGGTGGCCACCGCGATGCAGACGCGCCAGAGCCCGTCCTCCTTGCCTGCACGGGCACGCCGGAGCGTGTGAAGTGGATGAGCAGCTTTCCACCAGCTCTGCCCAGCCAAACCAGGCTGTGGCTTGGGATGCACTCTCTGTCAAAGGAGCAAAACCTCTGCACTGAGATAAGCACATTATTTTTTGCTCTGTCTGTTCTCTCGTTAGTTTGTAAACATAGTGTTTCATATTCCCCCCCTCTCGATCACTTCCCTCAGGTACCAGGAGAAACCTGGTCAATACCATGTTCCCCGAAGGAAAAGGATTCTTCCATTGACTCAAAAAATCTCTGAATTTCTCATCGCTTTTCAAAGCATGTTACTGTACTAGAGCAGTAACATTCAGCATCTACATTGCTGAGGCCAAATGCTTTTTTACTGAGTCAATTCACCTGTTTTCACAAGACAAACATTCATGTGCAACCTGTGATTCATGTAGATGTTTCCTCACCCAAAAAGAACTGAAAACCAGAGTAGCAATCCAGTGACAGGGAGCAAATATGTCAGACCAGATAATTCAGGTAGGATTCCCACACATTTCCACCGCAGCAGACAAGGACAGATTCCCTCCCCATATTTTAAAAGCTAAAATGTTTGTGTAGTTTGTCTCCTGCGCAGAAACACGGAAGGGGTAATTTAGCCATTTAAGTATACCTAGAGCACTCAAACCTGAATGAAAGGTTGACTCCAACAATCACCCCCCAAAAAAACCCCAGCAGATAAACGTATTTTAAGGACTGGTTCAAATTGCAGTTTACCACCTGATAGTCTTTCAAGATGATTCTCCAGACCCAAAGGAGGCTGCTTCTCGCCCCTTTCCCACCCCTTCTGACAGGAGCATTCAGACATTATCTTACAGCCGGAATATTAAAGACCAAGCAGCACCATATCAGACGGATTAGTCACACATGTTTACATTGCGTTGGCCATTCAACCTAGCTTGTCCTCAGATGGATCTTAACAATAAAGCAAACAGCTACACTGTGTAACAACCAAAGTGGGTAATCAAGACCTCTGAACAAAGACATAAAGGAAATTAAAGTGTCTGGAGTTTAAGTAGGACAGAAAGTGGCCTAAGATGTCATCAAAGTTGGTACCAACCGACACTTAAGACAGTTTTGCATCTCAAAAAACAGTATAAATATTTTGTAAGGGTAGGTGGAAAAGCACAACACCATAACGACAAAAATTTAATCCCTCTGTGAATCACCTTCGAAAACAGTATCCACATTTCAAGCAAAGAAATTCCCCAAATAACCCACTCCTCTCCATATGAAAAAGCATAAATAATCAAACCTGTTCTTGACATGGTATTTTCTCACTCATTAAATCCTCTGCATCCATAGAGGGAAAACAAATTCCAAAAGAATTCATACGGGTAGTAGGAATTTCCTCCCGTAAAAACTAATAACATCATTTTTGCTACAGTTCTGAGCAGATGTTACAGTTTAGGATGCTCACCAAAATGAAGCTTTCGGTGCTAAGCCCTTAGGAACTATGTTGCACAAGCGATGCACTCCTGACAGCATGGTACGTGTCACGTTGTGGTATGTCACTCATTTAAGTTGGGTAATAGCGTAAAAACGGCAAACAAAGGCTATGCATTTTTATTTACAGCTAGCAATTTATTTTATGCAATTTACCATGGTGACAGGTATCATCAGGGATTTCTTACAGACTGGATTTCCTCATCAAAATGTTAACATCTTCAGAGAAAGTGTGTTGCTTTGTAAACTTTCACATCCAATTTTCCTGTGGCAGCTAGGGTGGCCAACGGACGTCTGCAACTTGTAGCATTGTTTCAGTTAAAGGAATTTGTGACCTGGAGCCAATCCAAAACATGCTGATCTACAGACAAAATCCACTGCTCTGCTGGTCCTATATGCCAGCACTGGTTAATCCTACCAGTTGTAGCAAGAGGAGGCACATCTAAAGTCCTCCAGTGAGGAGTGAAGCATTTCAGCAGTGTGCCACAATGTCACACCTACAACCTGTTCTTGGCAAGAAGTTCCATGCACTCCAGCTGGTCGTTGACATAGAGGGTGACACCCCCTCCTCCTCTGCCCTGACTGTCCTTCCTGAAGAGCCTGTATCCTTCCATCTCAACACTCCAGTCAAAGGAGCCATCCCACCACCTCTCCGTGATGCCAGTCAGATTGTAGCTCTGCAGGCGCACACGTGTCTCTAGCTCCTCGTTTATTCCCCATGCTATGTGCGTTCACACAGAGGCATTTACATCGCGCCCCCATGAAGCTGACTTACGGGCTGGTGTGGCTGGAATTCCTTTGTGATGCTCTTCAGGTGCTCTCCTGCTGCCCTCCGATCCCTCTCCAGGCTCTGAGCATCTCTTGGTGGCACTGGCATCAAACTGGTAGGAGTAGGATGGACTGAGGTTCCACTTTCCTGACTTCTTTACTTTAAAGACCTCTTCTCCAGCTTGGCAAACCTATGATCAAAGATGTTCTTCCCCTTCTGGGACAGATGGACCCCACAAGCTCCCAGCAGACCAGGTTTCTCAAAGTAGGTCCCATGGTCTAAGTAGCCGAACCCTTAGCTGTGGCTCCAGCCCTGTAACCATTTGTTGATTCACCAGATTCGACTGGCCTTTTCAAACCCCTTCCCTTTGACTGAGAGGACTGATGAAAAAACTACCTGCACTCCACAGTCCCTGACTGACACTCCCAGGGCTCTATAATCCTTCTTGGTACTCCATGTTGTCTGAGACATTCAGCATACTACAGAGGCAGACACGTAGAAAAATGCTATCAACTGATCTGCTCATTGTATTTCATATTGCCTCATGAGTCTTTCCTTCCGCTAGGAACCTCTCAGATGGGTTAAACTTCTCAGACCAACCAGACCAGAGTGTCCCCTGCGATGGCAGCAGAAACTTCCTGTGATAGGGCATGAGGATGAATGATTTAAAGCCACCCCTGAAGACCTAACACTGTTATCTCCACTGACACCACCAGATAACTGTCTTAAAACTTGATAGTACAATCCTTCCCAGTTATTTCCACAGTGGTAATTCCCACAGAAAGCATTTCAGTAAAGCAGAGTGGTCCAGGAAACTGTGGTTGAGGATTATTATTTTTTTTCTATTTCATGGAATATACAGAAATTTTAAAATAAAAGGTTTAAAATGTTTCAGATTGAGGTTGTTCTTACAATATACAGACTCCAAATTTGTTAAAGTAAATGAGAGCTCTGTTTCATCTTCCGCACAAAGACACAATTCTGACTTCTCTCCCAGCTTGGATATTAAAAGTTAACTTCAAATCCCTTCATGAAATGGATGTTTATTCTTGTGGGTTATATGTGCAATTTTTGGCATAGTGTGATTTGTTTTATATTTACTTTTCCCCACCATAGCTATAATCTCCTCTTTCAGAATAGTGGTGTTCTCTAATTTGCTTTTATTTGGCTTCATACACTCATTGCACCTCATAACAGAGCTTCAAAGAGCTCCCATTCTGCTGAAAAAGTTCCTACGGAGGCTATACTTGCTATAAAATATGATGAAATTAGTTAAGCGATACAATTCCCCAAACACACATCACTGACATCAGTCTCTATGACTCTGTATTACAGGAAAGCATCAGTCCGTAATAAGACCATATACAACAGGGAGTGATGTGATCAGAGCATGTCCTACTGAAATACTTGTTCTTATGAAGTCCATGAATATTGCTTTTAAGTGTAAAAAAAGTAATCTATTCTAGAAAAAGACCTATGAACAGAAAGGGGGAAAGAATACTCTCTGATCTCTTGAGCCGAGCTCTCAAGACATCAATGACTATGCACTCATTTATAATCTCCGCTAATTTACTGGCTGCCCTAGAGACACACTTTGATCTTTGGGAAGATCTAGTATCTATCTGCTTTGCAACAGGCAATAAAAACTGTAACCCTTTACAATAAAGCGGTCTAAATAACGTAGTCATAGCATCTAGCCCCCAATTTATCAAGGAAGACGCCACCTTCCACTCTACATTCAGGGCATAAATATTCATCACCGGCATGGGAAGGCTTGGCTATGTACAGCAAGTTTTGTAGTACAAGTCCTTTTTCTACAAGTACGTGTGCTGTGTAAAAGTCTACGAGTTCTGCATCCAGGGTTACTGCCACACTTTGAGCTCGCGATGGGAAGCAAATGCAGTTTGCTTCACAAAGCTGCCTGTTCGGTTAGGCAAGCTGCCGGCCTTATAGCAGACTTCTGTTACTCAGGTCTATTAATCTATAGCATCGGGTATGCACGGCAGCATTTCACAGCCGCAGCTGCACAGGGATATGTAACTGCAGGAGGTGCTTCGCAGGGGAGGAAAAGTCCATCGCGATCTCTTCGGCCAGGAGCTGAGACCAGGGGCTGCAGGTGCAGAGCTGGGCTGGCAAAAACAATCAGGTGCTCTGGCGAGCATGAGGGTTCGCGCTGCTTGCACGGCTGGCACCTAACCACGCTCACTCCTCCACGTATGGCTCCTAGAGCTTCAGTAGCACCAGCCGCTCCTTTGCCACGCCACTCTGAGACAGGAATAAGGGCTCTTCCTGCTTTCTACAACTCACTTTAAATCTCTTCCTGCTCTCAGGCTCAGCTCACTCCTGTGTCTCTCACTTGTCCTCTGCTCTCTCCCCACACTTCTCTGGCAGTTCAGCCCCGCTCTTAACTCACAAATCACACAGGCAGCCACGGAGCTAGCAAGCGCTTTGCTGCCACCTTGCCATTTGCCCTGCTCACGAGTCGTACCCTTCTCTCCACCCTCCCGCATGTCTCATCCACTTACATCCGCTACTCTCTGTACAACAGTCAGCCCTTAGGCACCACCAGGAAACACATGAATAAAATAAACACTGGAAAACCTATTTGTTTCCTTACTGAAACAGGGTTTCTCAAGACTGAATGTCACAGCACTCTCCAGACTATCAAGCTGCAACAAGGTCTTTTACCACCTCATACTGGCACACTCTTCATGCCAGTCCCTCTGCTGCCTTCTCCTCACCTCATCCAGGGCCTGCTCTCTCTCCTTCTGCTTCTTCCTCTGCTCATCTCCTCTTCTTCCTCAGCTGCTCCCTCTTCACTGACTCTCAACCCCTTCACAGAACCAGCCACACCTGCACCTTATCTACATTGACCAACCCCCCCAGCCCCTGAAGCCAGCCCACAGTTGTATATAATCAATGCTAATTAACCCAGCTTCATTCCACTACCACTGAAAAGTAGTTCAGGGATAAAACAAGGTAGTTTTGGGGGAGTTCACAACTGGAATACAAGAGTTTAGGCCGGTGGTTTTGCTGAATGCTGTGTCCTACAGACATTGCTGGGGATTTGAGAAAAACCAAATGTAGTTTCTTAGGGCACAGTACAGCTAGACTAAAGATATTTTTTTTTATTTATTTTTCATTAAAGTGTGGTCCAGCGTCCAGAAATCAGAAGTGGTCACTTCATGCCTCCTACAGAAAAGACCTGCTGTGCACCTGGCAGTCTGTGCAGTGCAAAGGGCTCCTCCACTTTCCAAGACAGGCACACTCCTCTGGAGTTTCTGCTCTCTGTGGTGAAAGTGGGATGCTCTGCACTGCTGCATAAAACAAGTCCAGAAAACCCAAATGAAACTCACAAAAAAGCAACACCCCAGAACTGACAGACGAGTGACATTTTTTAATATTTTTGCCTAAATAATGAATAAGGCTCCCAAACAAACACTCTCAGGATTAGCCAAGATTACGAATGTTACAAGACTGTAAAACAATAAAAATCAAAGCCAAATTTAACAGCATTATTTAGCATATGGTACAGATAGAGGAAGGATAATAAAGTAATTCAAAGAGCTAAAAGTCCCCCATTATAGCTTGTGAGTCTGCAGATCCTTTGCACAATTTCAGCATGCCACATTTAGAGAATAGCAGCAAGAAATAAATCCAGCTATCGGGGCTGCAGGAAATCCCATGGGAGGCATTTTTCTTAATTGTGTATCTAAATTTAATTTTGCTGGAATAAAATAGTTTGGGGTTTTTTTTTCTGCAGTTTTAGGAATGAGGCATAAAGCACCACCAAGAATCACAGAAGTCCTGTGTTCACTTTCTGCAACCCAGGGTCACTCTGGAAGAGCAATCCAACACAGAACAGGATTAAAGACAGCACATTTATGTAAGCTTGGGTTTGTCACATCAAGATTGGCTTCCTATCCCTGGGTACCTGTCTTGGAATCATTTGCTTAACAAACAGCACAGTTCATACACACAATCTCTCAGCGGAATGCTTTCAGCAGATCTGTGGCTGAAATGGAGAGCAAATTGTCCATTTGCAAGCTAGTCAATACTGAAGCAAAGAACAGAATCGGTGCTGACTTTAAGAGGTGTCTGTAACAATGCAGGTGTAGCTGAGTTGGTTCCTTTCTTACAAGAAAGCCCCTCTTCAGTGTCGGCAATGAATAACACCACCATATGCCTCTATACCTGTCCACACTTGTTGATGCATGGATGTGAGAGACAGCACACGCACAGCATGAGAAACGAAAGAATACACATCTGGGTGCCAAAAAGCATTTATTGCAGCAGTTGTTCTGGGAACTGTCTTTCCCACTGAGTAGCCAGATACACAAGGGTGGAAATATTACCATAGAGCAGGCAGTTCCAGCAGCAGATTAAAAGTTAACAGAAAGAACAGAAACACAGTGGTATTTGGGTAAAGAGAACTAGAAGTACAAATACACCTCCTGTCCCAGAATAGACACATGTCCTTGAAGGAGTGAAATTGAAATTAATTTTCCCATGCAACCAAAGTCAAGAGGAGACAGAGGCATCAGCACAAAGCACGCTGCTCACCTTGGAGCTCAGCTGGGGAAAAGTAGGGAGACTTTTGCACAGGTGAGGCCAGGCACAGCTGGCCTGCAGCAACAGCTTTGTTCCCCAGAAATGAACTGGCTTTGAGGGGCATAGTGTTTCAGAGACATGTAACAAAAGGCAGAGATGTGCAACCTACGAACGGGCAGCTGTCGCAGCAACAGAGGCATGCTTTACAGCTCCCGCTGCGCCCACAGCGTCTCCTGAATCAGGAGCAGGGAGCACTGGATGCAGGATCCAGTTTCTGTGTGTTCCACATCAGGTGCCAGAGAAGGACCACAGGCTCCAGACTGGATAGACCCAGCGTTTCCTCCCCAGGACACCTTTCAGGCCCTGTCTCACACTTACCTCGTTGAGGCTCCCAAGTTTGCAGATTCTGCTACAATGAGACAAATGATTTATCCCCTTTGCAATTGTCTCTCCCTGGTCGCAACTGCAGAGGTTTTGTGGGAAATAGCTTGACCAGGCTGCAATACCTATAGGGGTAGGAAGCTGCTTCTCCCAAGAAGCAGGAGATATGGACACCATGGAAGTGTCTCCACTCAGTCCCTCAGTGCTGCAGTCCCATGGGCTCCCCACTCCCCATTCATGTCAGTACTGAGTTATTTGGCAGCAGCAGAGGAAGTCACTGAGATCTATACATGCTTTATAAACAAATAAATAAAAAAAAAATTGTACACAAATAACAAATGTATAGGGTCATAGAACTAGAATCTATCCATATGGAAACTCATTCCACATGTGGAATAGCTCCTGTTGTCAAAACGCAGAGGGAGCAGGAATGTCTTTTCTGGTGGAAAGGGCAGATGGAAAGGCCTGATGTGATTTCCCTGCAGGCTTTCTGCTTTCTTCTAAGTGCCTGTGACCAAAATTAATGACCAAACAGCCAAAGCTAATCACTCACAGTGTTTTCAATAAGTGAGCTATTCATATCCATTACAGATTATACCTCACATTTATTCTGAACCTTTCAACCTAAGAATATAAGTGTTCTTTACAAAACTGCAACACAGAATGGGACCAAAACCACTAACTTCATTAGAATTAATGATTAATATTACCCAGAAGCCAGCCCTAGACCAAACACCAATGCATAGTCATTCAGACAGAAACAGAGATGCTCTGGAATGTCTCTTCACAGCAATAGACTGAAGGTTAGGAGAAACCCAGCACGATCAACTAACAAGCCGGGAATGTTTAGGCAGGCAACATTTAGCTTTAGCTCCAGGAAGTATACATACAAGTTCCAGGAGAAGCATTGGAGGTATTATTCTTGCAGGTCAGTGTATTGAGATATTACTGTCACAAAATGACATCTATGGCCATCGTGTAGGCACCCTGACCATCACAGGTATATGTCACAGGTTTCCCAGCAGCACAGGCATATTGAATGTTCATACCCTGGAGGTAGGAGCACAGGGTTTGGCCAGAGCTGCAGCTGGGCCACGCCTATGAGAAGCAAGTTAGATACAAAAAAGACAGAGAGCATATTTGTAACAGACAGCTGGAGTACAGGAAGGGGAGCAGGGGTCCTGGGTACTCTGCCTGGCTCTCTGCTTACCCTGGGGTGGAAAAGAGAGAGATTTACTGATGTTATCCAGGGGTACTCCTTACATCCTGTTCCTGGTGGCCATACCTGCCATGCCTGCCCTCCAGGATGATGGTCTGCTTAGCAGCAGAAGCTGCTCTGGCTATCCAGGGGTTTCTCTGTAGCAAAGCAGACAGTGGATAAAGGCTGTGGCCATTTCACTTCCCGTACAGTCTCCTGCTCCAGGCAACTGCCTCATTTGCCTGAGCCTAGAGGGGAACCTAGCTCAGTGTTATTTTTAAGATGTCATAAAAATAATTTATTCAATACCAAAATACTCCTCAGTATGATCAGTCTGACAGACATTAGAGCACAGTATACTCCACTGCTTAAGTTGCCCTGGTAGAAAGCCAAAGAAATGATGCTCAAATAACTGAAACACTATGGATTGCACTAATAAAACATAGTAGAACTTGATCCTGCAATTTGCCATGGATAAATTAATTATTTTTTCCATTCATACCTCATCTTTGTCAACTATCCATTTCGGGAGGACTAAATCTCCATGATTATGGTTGAAAGAGCTGAATTTAACTCATACAACATTTGTAGAAGTATATATATATATATATGTACATATATATAAAACCCCCAATGTGCTCATTCAGTAAGGTGCTCAGACTCAATCACGTATTGGTATTTTGATTTTTCTAAATTATATATATTTTTAGGGAGAAAAATAGAAATGTAAAGCAAAAGGAACCTTGTATGTATCCTGGAGTGAGCACACACATGGGACAGCACAGCTCATTTCTCCTTTTCTGTGGCTCCAGGGCCACCCTGTCCTTAATTTTCTGCCCCAGGTCCTTTTCTCCCCCGAAGTATTTCAATGCTGTTGCAATCTCTTTCTAACTTTGCAACACCTACTTTTTTTTTGGAATATAAAAGCTAGGACTAAGACTCCTTCCATCCATAAAAACCTTTCTTTCTGTGCCTCACCTCTAACATATACCAGAGTATTTGCAGCGAGTGCAATGTAAAGAAAATTCTGCCATGGCATCTCCATCACTGAGACAGGGGCCAGCTTCAAGGTAGCCTCAGATCTCACTGAAGACATGTTTACTGGGGAAACCAAACACTGTTCAGAATGGGTTTTTTAAGTTTAGATTTTTTGCAGTTCATTGCATTAAATATACTTTTTTTTTTTTTTTATGTTCTGAGTTTTCCATTTCTGTCTTGCTGCACTATGCCCCTATTTTGGAATTTCAGACACCTCTGGTGTGAAAATTAAATCTCCACTTTAAAGTTGGGAGAGAGGAATTATATGCCATTTGCCGGAACAGGTTTCACACCAAAATGGGAGCATGGAACATGCTTCTTCCTCATAATTACCATAGAATTTGTGCAGAAGGAATCTGACACAATCAACAAAAATATGAACGAGAAGAAATGTGTGTTAATGAAATATCATGTACTTGGAATCAATACAAAGATCACGACAACTCAGGAAGAACACACATTTCTGGGAGTAGGAAACTCCAGCTGCAATCGGGCTATAAGTTTAGCAGAAATGGCCCTATTGCTGAGCAAAATGTCATGGTATAAAGTGATAATATATTGAATTAAGAAAACTTTTGGAAAATGATACGAGGGTTTCTCTTCCTAAATGGATAGTCATGTTTAATTAGGTTTAAGAGAAAATATGGCAAGGGATCCTCACACAACAGAGCAGAGTGCTTTGCTGCTTCCTGAATTTTCAATTACTTTGGCTGCTTCCTGAATTTTCAATGAGATTTCTACTATAAGAACAGTTTTGCCGTTGAAAACATTAAGGAAAAATTGCCTTACTGATCAAAGAATGCCCCCTTTTGGAACATCCCAATCTTGTAGATGGTAGGTACCACATCAAGGCAGCTCTGAACTCCACATTCATGGATTAAGTCTTTTTTTTCCTGCTTGGAAGACCATGCTGTGCAGATTAAAAATGGAGTTCACTTTATGCCCTTAACTCATGAATGTATTACGTTCGCAGACTAATGTTAACTAGTACTATTTAGCATGTCAGCCTATCAGCGCACCAAACCAGTTGTTTGTGTTGTTTGCTTTTCCTGACCAATTTTATAATTCATTTCTAACTATATTGACTTTTCAACGTGGCATTGAGCTTCATTGCAAAAGCAGCAGCTAGTAAAAGTTAATGATCAAAAAAAGTTACTATTTTAAGCTCATGGTGGACCAACCAATTATTTCTAACTATGGAGTTAAGGGATTTACTTCACAGCCCTGCAAGAACACAAAGCCTGAAGGCTGTAGCAGCCACACGTCCTCAACCTCCAGTCCCTTCCACGCACTGTTTGGGCAGCACCACCTAGAAATAATCAGGACTTGACAAATTGCCCCTCATGTGAAATACAAGCTTATTTCAAACCCAACTAAGTAATACCCACCTTTCTTCAAAGGCTATCACAAGAATTTATCCAGAATCTATATACAAAATCTAGTAGATTTGTGAAGCCTGGTTCTTTGAAGGCAAATACACACATGTGCTTTGTAAATGGGTGAAAACCCAAGGAGACTCCCAGGCACTGGCACATCCCATCCCCTCTAAGCAGCTCTGCAGCCACCCTGCTATCTCCCTAACAGTCTTCAACTCCATCACTGCAACCACTGCAGCAAGAACAGAGCAGGAGCAGTTTTGCCCCATTCAGGTTCTTTGCAAGTAGGTGGTGGTCCATTTTTTTCTTCTTTACCAACGTTTCCAATTACAGAAGAGATGGGAGCTACTTCCTTCCAATCTAGGACAAGATATTTCTCAGCGGAGCAACTGTTCAACAAGAGGGGAGTGCAGCAAGTGGAGAGCACTGCAATCGCCTCTGGCCTTTGCGAGGGTGAGAGTGACTGACAGATGAGCCAGGACTAAATCTCTGAAGACAAATCTTGGGGCTTTGACCTTTAAACAATATAAAATCCCTCGGAAAAAAATTAAATTCAGTGCTTAAACTTCTGAGGAGCTCCTTAGACTATTTCAGATCCAGGGGCCCAATTTTATAGCAATTCTTTTCACCACTATTTTGTTTCTGCTGGGAAAAAAAATGTTCCAGACACTACTTTTAGACAGAAAGTTAAGAATAGGAAGCAATATGGCACTTTCCAGCAGCTGGAAAAATTATGCCTAGAATTAAACAATACAAGTGGACAACATAAAGCAGGGCTGTTCTTTCTCATCTGCTTCTTTTTTTTTTTTTTAAATGCCACAAATAGAGCCTTTATTACAGCAGCACATTCCACCTCAAGCAATGGATGTCCAATTGCATCTTTTAAGAAACATTGCAGAAACACATTAACACTGGAATTAAGTAACTGGCACTATTTGTTGCCCCTAATTTTTGAAATCTCATTGGCTTTTATTATTTTCGCTCCTCCCCTCAACAGAACAAGATAATTAGACAGAAGCAAATAAGATGTACAGAGCTAGAAAACAGAAGAGCCTGACATGTGTAGTACATGCTGTCAGCCATATGGCATTCTATATATATTGTTACAGATGAAAATTGTACCACACACTGCGCTGTACATTAACACTGGAATGGTATACAGTAATTCATGTGCATAAACTGATACTATCCTCTGTGTTGGCTAATAGATTCTTGAAGTTTTCTCCATAGCATTTTATTTCAAATGACAGTGTTTTCTATTAATGGGTGGGCACTGTCAGTTTGTTGACCCCGGTCGAGAAGGATGTCTTTTTGTTCAAATGGCAGCCATCATTTCTGTGAAGTGATGCATGTAAAAAAGCCAGTAAATGCAATTCACCTCACACGCGGCTGTCACTCAATTTGACATCTACATGTTGGAGTATTTTCTCAAAGTTTTCTCCATGTGACCTGCAAGTTAAAGATCAGGGAGGTTACCTTCATCCAGCCCATCCAAGTGTCAATCATCCCCACCTAAAAATGAAAGTTACAAATAAACTGCAGCTACTATTTATACTCTGCTGCCTGTCCCATCTTTTTCATGTCAATCTTGCTGTTTCTCATTATAGCTACATCATGCTCCCCCCCCACTTCTTCTTTGTGTATCCCAGATTAAGTTTCTTTGTTTTTCTGCCGTGGTCCTTTTGAGCGTGTAAAGTCTTTAATGCCTTAGCTCTCTTTTTTCCCCTGTGATAACTTTGAAAGGAAACTTAGAAAGATATTAGCGGTCTTTTTAAAGCAATGCATGGCTACAAATCAAATACAAACTCCCTCCTCCACGGGGACACACAAGATGCCAGGGAAGTAAATACAACTCTGCAGTCACCTGAAGCTGAACTATCCTTTCTGTGCAAAGGATGCAAAGACTGTTGTTAGAGCAAGCCAAAAGACCTGCCAAAATGCAGAGCCAGGGACCTGCCTGCTGGCACTGCATGGGTCACCCATAGGGCTCCCATACCGCAGCACTCCCCTGTCGGTCAGTGGGGATGGACCAGCTATCCACACATCCCGAGTCCCTTCTCCTGCTCCCCTGCAGGTCCTCATGCAAAAATCCACTTCCTAAGGATTTGTGTGCAAGAGAAGGAAAAGGCTTATTGGTGTATTGGGAGGGATGAAATTAAATTTGGCCTGAAGTAGGAAAACAGGCAGCTCAACAGTTTGAGACTGCCGTAAGTTAAATTCCCTGCATTTTGAGATGCTAAATGAAAAAGGTGTTTTCCAGTGTCACTGGTGTATTATTGTCACTACCCATTAGATATGAGGCATTTTATTCATGCTTAAAGTTGAACAGACCTACACCAAGGAAAAGAAAATGTTACTGAAAAAGAAAATATTACTGAAAACCATCTCTCCCAGTATTCAAACTCTTCCCTGTAATTTAAAAAGATGTTTCCTAAATCATGACTTCTTCCTAATTAACACAGTCAACTCTGTTCCCAAACCCCTGAACACTGAATTAAGAATAACCTAGAAACTGCCCAAGAAATCTTGAGTAACTTCAGCTAGAATAAAACTTGGTAGGAAGAGAAGAGGACACTCCTTCACACTCAACAGCTTGGGATCAAAGTCCTTGTACTACCCAAAGCGATCTACTCATCTGAAATACCCTAAAAAACACAACCTAGGTGAGAAAGAGGGATGAGCTAGGGAACAGCTCTCTCACAATTACAGAGCAGGACCATATAATTATTTATTTTACTTATATTATGTTACCAAACATTTAGCTTGAGTTTCAAACGTTTTCTTTGTTTCGCTAAATCCCTGTTCACACTAGGAGACAAGGCAAATTGGGGCAGGGCAGACAAATGCAGAGCCTCATCCCACACAGGCAACAGACTGACTCACAACCCTGTTCAGATGTGGTACATGGGGGTTTCCAGCCTTGGACGTGTCCAGGAAATCCAGAGGCAAGAGAATATTTTGCCAGTCTCCAAAGGAATGTATTTCCAAGCACCATCTCATGGGAAGTGCCTTATCTGGCAGACAAAAATAAGCTATTGCAGTGCAAAGAGCAGAAGATACTTTCAAAGAGCAGAAGATACTTTTTGGCTTGAAAAGTTATGCCAGGGAGTCACTCTTACAGTTTTTCTCTTCTTCTCCATCAGTATTCGAATATTTCCTACAAAGAACTGGCTTAACAGAAAAGACACAGGGCAAATACATGAAAATATCTCCACATATCTGAATACTTCTCCAAATACCTCGGTAGCTGCGTTTTTTTCCTTAATGGGGGGAAATGCAAACTCCATTCTCAGGCAAAAGAGGAGGCTGAGCCTCAGTCTGCTTCATTCTAGACAAGCACTCTGACCCTTGAACATAAGCAGGTCAGGACCATCACTTCCCTAGTTTCTTCTCTGCTTTCAAAGACTTCATTTGAAAAGCAGGGTACACAGGCCCCCCAGCCCCCAATGGCTTGATCAAACCTAGTATTTCCCTTCACTGTTTTAGTCTGGCTGCCAGGTTTGGGGTGGGGGAGGAGGTCACCCAGCCAGAATGTTCAGTCTGCAGAGCAGCTCTGCTGTGGGCTTCCAGTGGAGATGCTGCTTTGCCATCTCTGCCAGATGAAGCTCCACACCCTCCACTAAAGACCCTCAGGCCATAAGCCAGGATTTACCCTGTAGCTGTACGCAGGCCCAGCTCTGCTCTTCATAGTAACCAACGGAAATATTTTCACCTTTTATCTCAGAGCACCCATACAGAATTTCTTCCGACCTGGCCATACCCCACAGCAAGAAATAGCACCCAGCCTTCTCTTCCTCTGACTTGTCATGTTCTGCATGAAGATGGTATTTCTCTATTCTGTTTGGTGACCCTGTAGGAGCTTACCAGGACTTCACTGCGTCACTGACGTGGCACAGGTACCTCACGTGGTACTCGCATGCACTTCTCCGGCCATGCCAGAAGATAGACAGTCCATATATCACATTAACATGGTTACACTACGCAGCAATAAACTGACTAGATCAAGTCATCATTCATTCTTCAGTCACCCCCCCTTAGTTCAATGGCCTACAGCTTGCAAACAGCCCCAAGAACCAGCTGTCCTGAAGAGCTTGCAGCTATTACAAGACATCTTTCTGGAAGAAGGGCGTACAATGGACCCTTGACATCTGCTGAACCATCACACAGCTCCTCACCTGTTCAGTCCACTCCTAGAAATTTGGAGGGAAGGTAAAATGTCCTCCCTGCTTCAGCTTGTCTCTCTTGAGGGCAAATCTCCTCCTTGGCTAGGCTACAAAATGTGAGGAATTATTTCTGTTTTCTGACACAGCTAACCGGTGAGGATGGTATTTTTATAGGGTGGTTTGTAGGAACTGTGACGGTATCAAATGACATTTTACAGCTATCTTGATGGCACTGCTGTTTACATTTCAGATTTTCAAACCTATGTGAAACGGTCTAAGTTTACCAATTAATTAAAAGAATGGCCCCTAGAAATTTTGATTTAGGAGACTCAGCATTTGAGCTCACATTCACAGCCCCCGCTCGCTGACCAACCGGTCTGTGCTCCCCCCTGTTCACAGGAGGGCTCAGGCACTAAACTCCCCGACAGGGTGACTACCCTCATCATTTTCTTGCGCCCCAGCTGGAGCACAAAGGAACGGACTGAGGAACAGGAGTAGTAAAATATTGCAGTGAACTTTTAAACTAAAATAGCAATAGAGAGTTAGATAATTAAATGGGAAACCAGACCCAAATGTCAAATAAGGAGGGAGACATCAAAGAGAAACAGCAATCTCTGATAAAGATCAAGAGAGAAAACTAAAATTTTTATGGCATATGCTGACAAATGGCTGAAGTAAAATATAACAAAGTAACTTGGTTTAGCAATATTTCTACAGATTGTCTGAACTACAGTGCTGCAGAGATCAAAGGATAGAGCTGGAAACAAAATACCAAAAGAAATGACACACTCCTCTCTTACCTCCCCCCACTTTGAAATTCATATTTCAAACCTAAGACTCAGAAGTTGGAAATTTGTAAGAGTTTCTGGAAAGGTCACTCCAACTGAACAAGTGGGAACTTTTTATTTGAAATTTCTTTTTAGTATCCTTCCCCCCGCCATTAGAAAGGTGCTTAGAGGCAGGTCCAGCCTGTCTCTGGCTCAGACCTTCTCTCAGTGAGTACCAGTTGCTCTCTAGGACGCACAGTTCTCTGCGTTTCTGTGTATGACTCAGTCACGGCTTCAGCAGAGGGGCTGTCTGCATGTTGCCCAACAACGCTCCTGTCACCGTTATTGAAGCTTTTCCTCCTGCTTTGAGCCTAGTTTGTGTTATGTGCAGATTGACCCACTGTTTCTGATGACCATGGTCCTCTCAACAGTTGCAATTTGCGCACATCCTCGGAAGAGACAATCTCTTTTTTCTGGTTTGCTTTCTTGACTTGCTCATCACTTTGTCATACACTCTAGCTAAATATATGTGTCAATGGAGGCATTTTGAGTATTTTATTAATAGAAAAGCCATCTGTAATGTATTTAAAGTTTATCTGCAGTGATCACAAACAGAGGACCTCCTCCAATTTTTTTCATTCATATTTTCCAATTACTTAAAATTTAAAAATGAAATTCCATGAGGAAAACCCCTGATTCTTCCATCCTACTTGAAAGCCAGCTGTCAAAATAGCTGCTTTTTGGTAATATCAAGAGACTGGGAAATAAAGATTATCTCTGACTACATTCTCCTCCTACACGAGAGCAAACACTGTTTTAATAAACTGAACTCAGATTCTTCCTTCTCAATGAAAAATGATTATACTCAAAAATAAGATAGCCAGGTGAAATCCTGGAATATACGTTACATGCAAGACTAAACTAGATCTAATGACCCTTTCTGGCTTAAATGAAGTAACAGATTTGCTGGAAGTAGCATATAGGCCATCTATTTTCTGCAAACACACAATAGTTAAAAGGAAATTGCAAATATATTGGAGGGCAAGATTTAGCCATTTGACAGGAGGCACAAATGTTGACATATAAAGTGGTTTAGCCAGTTTAAAACGTCTACTTAGTTTAAATACAGAATTACTCTTCAGTCAGTTCTTGAAAGCCGGAATAGAGTAAAACACCATTCTGCACCATAAAATGTGTGCAAAATGCCACAAAGTCTCCAGCAGAGCTTTTGTTGTTTTCTACCAGATCTCAGCATTTCACCTTGTCTGCAGGGTTAGTAAATACCAATTCCTATCAGCATCTATGCAAGAGTAAGACAGCTACAAGTTGAAGACAGATCACAGGGCCAAACACTTGATAGCAGGAAGAGGATGTTTATTGCTAACCAAAGCACCTCTGTTTGCAAAAAATATGTATTGTATACAACTCAGTTTAATATATTAAAAAAAATTAATTATTTACATTGAGGAGGTTGTTCAGAATCACAAGTGTTAGTTTGCTACAGCTTAGAAAATGTATGTACATGAAAGAAGAGACAATGAATTGAACTGGTTGAAATTCACCGTAATATTCACCAATTTAATCTTTATTATCAGACACTAACAGAGATTAAGTACATTCTCACTCTTTTTGATCCTTTAGCTTACATGTTTGCAAACATGTTTGCAAACAAAGTTCAGCAAAATAAACTGTTGATTTTAAAAAGCTACTTGTCTCCTATGTATAATACATACAATTCCTCCCTGTTGAATCATATTTTGCCATTCGTTAATACGCATCCACCTTGTCTTTCCTCTAATGACTTTATATTCATAGTTCCATGCCTGGGGTTTGTTGGTTGTTTTTGGGGGGTTTGGGTTTTTTTTTTTTCCCATTGTCTTTTAGGACTGTGGGGTCAAAAAACCTGATGTGGTGCCAGAAGAGAGAATAGCCATTGGATTTTTCTAGGGCTTCCTAATTTGCTTCTGAAACATCCTGGTATAAATCCTAATCTTACTGGAGTGATATGAGCCTGGCTTTATACAAGATATGTATGAGAGCAAAGTTTGGCAAGTTACTGCTTAATTACAAAATAATAGAATTTTGAGGGACTTTTGGAGGTCATTTGGTTCACCCCAAGCCACAAACTGGATCGTGACACCTAATGACTTCTGAGGCCAACCAGCTTCCGCAGATGGAGACACCACAACCCCTCTGTAAGATCTATTCCAATGCTTTGCGTACCTCTCAGCTGTAGAGCCCCTCTAGATTTAAAATTAATTAAAATAAACCTTCAAGTGAAGTCCTGCATTCCAAGTTAGACAAAACTCCTACTAATTAAAAAAAAGAATTTGGTCTGTGAAAAAACTCTTCATTCATGGTTGTGTCCTGGCAGAGATTTTCAAACTCTAAAAGCAGGAAAAAAAAAAATATCTATTGTTGCTGATGACAAGCAATGGGCATTCTTTCTTTGACAATAAGGCTTTTTATTTTAATTCCTTGTGACTTCAAGATGTAGTGGATCAAGTGGTTTTGGTTTCACACTTCACTACCATAGTTTCTTCGGAAACAGAAGATTGGCATGCAAGAATACGCAGTATTACAGAATACTTCTAATGAACAGACAAATCAAAAAATACCTGTCTGAAACTCCCTGGAAATTTTTCTACTTAATTTTTACATTGAGCATGGAGTTTAGCACATGCATTGTGTTAGGGAAGGACAAGTGTTGGGAAGTTGTTGCTCAGCGATAGTAGTGAATGGCAGTAATTAAGTTTCCAGATTATAAGACTAGTGATAATGAAGTGTTGATTGTTGCAGGTGAAAGAATAGGTATGGCACTGTATCCAACTGAGAGCTGAAGTACCTGAAGCTCTAACAAGTTCAAAACTTCATAAATAAACTTTTTTCTGCCTAAAACAACAGGAAAAAGCCCAACAAATTTGAAACAGATATTGATCTCAGTTCCACCACCATTATATAACTTAAAAACTAAATTAATTTCAATACAGTTTAAAGCAGTATGAGTACATCGCAGACTGATCATAAATCTTGTTTTCTGATCAAATTAATCACCAATTCATGTCCATCTACAAACTTCCTCATGAAGTTTATCGATAACACTATAGTCTCCCCCGCAGTTTTAAGCATTCTTTTTATTTTAGGCAGAAAAAAAGATTTTAAAGCATCTTTGTTTCACATGCTGGATATTCTTTGGCTAGGAAGGGATTCATGATTCCTTTTACTGTCGTTCAATACCCAAGATTATATTTTCAAGAATTATACGAAGTTTCAGAAAGGAAGAATACCCAAAAATGTGCAACTAAGTAGTTTATGGGAAAAACAGAAAGCAGAGAAGGGAAGAGAAAAGCAGTACATTGACTTCTGGTGATTTCAGAAGGGCTGATCTAGGGCTTCAGTGTTGCCTAGAGCCATGGTCCCATCTGTCCTTGTTCAGAGTTCACCTGGGAACTTCCAGCGCAATGGGGCTGACCCTACCTGTAACCCCCTATGCCAAGTTGTACTGCTGGTCGTCTTCCTTCCCACAGAACAAGCTAAACCAAGCCCAAACATATCAGTGATGACAGCAAAGGCAGTCCAGAGGCAGGAACTGTGACCGCCACACAAAGGGTTCTGTCCAGGGATCTCCACCCCAGCTTGAAGGAGCGTTGGGCAGAGAGCAGGGCAGAACAGAGGGCAGAGGCTCTGCAGCATGCTTTGGAGCGCAAACCCCAAGAGCTGCCTCCATGGCCAGGGGAGATGGGATCTAATCATATCATATACACAGAAGTAACCTACCACTTCGGCTCTAATGTGACCTTTCTTACCTGGATCAGTCAATCAGTGATGCACAGATGGAAAAAGGAAGAAGGAAAAACTGCACAGATGTTCCATTTTAGTTCAGGCAACACTTTTTTTCTGGCTAATTCTCCTTTTTAGCACCACCATCTATGATACAGTAGTCATCTGCTCCTGGTAGAGCGCAATGAAAACTGCCTGGGCTGACCTGCTGTGCCACTCTCCACTGTTTCCTGGCATTTTACTAGGCAAAGAGGCAGACTGCCTTTGCAGAAGGCTCCTGTGACATGTCAGGCACACAAGCAAGGGAGGATGGGAGACTCCTCTACCTTTTATCGAGCTTGTGTCCTTTCAAATGAAAATAATAAGTAATATTCACTCTCATGCTCCAGGCTGTAAGATGATCCCTGACAGGTCGTGGAGAAGAATTTTCCCACACAGCTATGCACAGAGCTGGTGAATAGTCTGTGAGTGCTGTGGTTTGCTTGCAGTCTGTTTTGACCAATTTCAGCTATTAGCTGCTGGGAGGGAGTGGTTAGCAAACTGGATGGATCTACAGTCCATTCCAGTATAGGCACTGAAGCCATATATGAAAATTGGGATCACAACTAATGTAAGTTATTTCAAAAAAATAACTCATGCAAGAAGCCACAGAACAGCTATAACTTATTAATTACTGATTTGATAAACTCAGTACATCGGGACATCAGCATATACAAGCACTAGAGTTATAATTAATCTCAGGCAACTGCCATCAGAATCACTAGCCAACGAACAGTTTAGTGCAGAGGACTTCGATGCAATTGTTCAACAATAGCAACAGAGGAAGAGCCTTTGCAAACACCTACGTGTGCATGTGCACAATGTTCCTTTCAACTACAATCCATTGTAAACTAAACATTAAGATGTTAAGCTGGAAGTATTTGAAACTTCTGAATTGGGTTTGCAAGAACACAGGACTGAACATAAAGGTCTTCTATTTCTCTCTCTTTTTTAGGCCTTTATGGTAAACCTTTCTCCACAGCCACAAAGACACTGTTTCCTCTTGCTTTATTAAATAAAAGCTGAGAGTTTCAGAAATAAAGCAAGAATCTAAAAATCTGGAACGTGAGCAATGCAGCAAATAGAGCAAGGCACTGCCAGTACTGTGACTGTCTTGTGAAGACCTAAAGGCAGGCTGCTATGCACCGAAGAGGGCACTGAGGCAAACTCAAACAACATATTCCCCATGGGGAAAAAAAAATAAAAAAAACCTGAGCAAAACCCACACAAACAAACAAAAAAAAAAAACCAAAACCCACCCAAATTTTAGGTCAAGCATTTTAATCTAAAAATACAGAAACACTCCACAAGCAGCAAAAAGCAAGAGATCTTAAAAGGAAACCTACAGAGGAATGTAGCCTACAGTAGGATTATAGGCTTTTGACTCTGATTCTTACCATGAGTAAGGATTAGCTTTGATTACGCAACAGCTCTGTTACTATTAGTGACTTGCTCACTTGCCAGTTGCAATAAAAGCAAAGCAAAATATATTTAGCTAATTTTGACATCAGAAATGCAGCCACAGTGCAGTTATTTAACCACAATTATGGGAAAAAAAAAGAGACCCATTATTTGTTATCTTCCAGAAGTAGATGCAGAGTTCAGTTTGTACTAAAATCAACATCATTATGCATATACTGCCATTCCTTCTAAAACCTCCCCTATCTTTACCCCACATAAATAGAACCAACAAATCCTCTAACCTCAGTTCTCAAGCAATGCTTCCAAAGCCCATGCGGTCTTTAAAAAGTCACTGTTCAGATTGAACCAAATAATCTTTCAGCAGAATCAACCAAAACTATTTGCACACACTTCTCAGATGGGATTGCCTACAACTTGAGATTTCCAGCTGTTTCCTGGTAGGTGGCTAATTCAGCTACAGAAAGTTAACCTGCAGCGTTCATTTTGTCCAAAGGCGTTCTATATTCTTAGTCACATGATACCACCACAGAGGGTCATAAAGAGTTCTATATTGCAAATATTATGACAAGTAACATAAGTTGTGATTCCTCAAAAAATTACATTAGGGTCTGATTTTAGGACTAATAGTATTTTATAACTTCCTAGAGATGCCGCAACTCAATATACAATAGGTTTTAGACTGCCTTTAGAGCACCCCTCCTCTCTATGTCAAGCCAAACAGTCATTACGTTTAAGACAGATCCCATTCAGCCCTTTTGCTTTCAAACTGAGTGCCCTATGTACTGGGTTGTGGACTCCTGTTCCTACTAGTGTTCACTGGACTAATGAATCTTGAACAAGAGAAAGTTAGTAATGCTTCTTCCCCATCCACCTATAAATCAAATAATTCACTTGAGAGATGAATTTGAATTTCACTATTCAAAGAAGGAAATCGAACATACGCCTCTACGCAACATGTTACATCTGCTTGTATAAGTACTCTGATCACAGCTATTTGCAAGACATTTTAGTGTTCAGATCACTCCCCCCCTCCCGCTGTCCTTCCATCCTTCCCCAACTACAGCTCCAAATTTAGGGGGTGGGGTGGGTGGGGTCGGTCATCAGGTTTGGGTTATGCTTGCAGCTCTTCACTTGGTCTTGTCAAAACTGATACTCAGCCCAAAGAGTTAGCAAACACAGGTAAGGAACAGAAGCATTCAAAGGCTTGGACATCTTCAGGTCTACATAGGTAGGAAGTCAAAGGTTTGGGGAACTCCATTTTTGAGTTAGCCAGTAAATTTTACTTAATATTTAGGTGCCAATGGGTAAGGCATGGCTGCCAGCTGGAGCATTCCTAAGACTATGTTAGCTCTGAAAGGGGTGATCCTGACCTTCTTTCCATCTAAGTGTACACCTCCAGTGCTGCTTCTGTTTCAGCTTTAGTGGTCCGTACAAGAAACTAAACTTTCCTTTTCCTTTCTCAGATGTGCGTGCTTTCAGTGGTATCAACTTATTGATCTGAGTAATTACATAATTACTCCAGCACCGCTGCCAGTGCTAGACAGACCAGGACCATGAGTCTGAGAATGAGAAGAAAACCCAGACCCTCCTTTTGGCAGCATCATGGACTTAAACCATGTTAATTCAGTTGCAAAATACATTCTTAACTGTCACAGCATTCTCCACACTACCAGGCTGCAACAAGGTCTTTTACCACCTCATACTGGCACACTCTTCGTACCAGTCCCTCTGCTGCCTTCTCCTCATCTCTCCTCCTCACTCAGGGCATGCTCTCTCTCCTCTTGCTTCTTCCTC
>JAVJGJ010000062.1:49968304-49999421 GCA_035590215.1 Microhierax caerulescens
TCTCTCTCTGCTTCTTCCTCGGCTGCTCCCTCTTCATTGATTCTCAACCCCTTAACCTAACCAGCCACACCTGCACCTTATCTACATTGACCAACCCGCTGCCCCTGAAGCCAACCCACAGTTGCATATTATCAATGCTAATTAACCCAGCTTCATTCCACTACACTTAACTACTTTATAATATAGCCCTGCTCCCACCAAAGATCACCAGGAAGATAAATACACACATGAAAGTCTCTCTTCGAAGCACTGGCTCTGCCTATCTCTGGGTGTTATTCTATGTGGGCAGGTCTCTGCTCCCAGGTCTCAGTGCCATTCCATACAAAGTCTTCCACTCCCAAAGGAATGAATATAGAAATTTAAATCAAGAAGGCAGAGGTGGAAAGAGTATGATGGCTTTTGCTTTTTATTTGATTGACATTTCAGCAGAGAGGTGAAAGTCCAGCTCGGTTTCTAATAGAAGGTTTGTTCAAAGTGAGGTATGATGGGACCTTAGATGTATGCATTTAAAAGTAACATACCACGCTAACTTTTTCTCCAAGAACTGAGAAAGCCTGATGTAGGTGACCTTTAACTGCTAATCTCCTAACTGACAAATACTTCCTTATTTCCAACTCAGATTCTCTGAGGCCTCTAGAAAGAGCAGGATCCTCCTGAATAAGAGGCCATGAACACCTCCATTTACTATCCTGGATTTTAAGAGAAAGGCTGAGATACTGAATCCAACGTTTAGCTCTCTTAAGAGCTCTTTCCTTCCTCATTACTTGTGTGGCCAAGATGGAAATTTACTATTACAATTTTCAGAGAAAAAATCATTTGGGAAGAGTTTGACCTACTATTATTAACCTCAGCTAGTTGTCTTAGCCTGAAATTACAGAATTGTAAATAATTACCTTTCAGAATCAGACAAAAGGATTGTAAGTACAGATACCCTTCAAGCTCTCTACTTTTTTTTTTTTACACCACTGTCAAAGTTTTCCAATACCATAACCAAGTGACAAGGACCATGCGTAGTCCCTTCTCTTTACTAATAGACTACTACAGATCTGTTTATAGTTTGTTTATATTGATTTAGTTCCTTTTTTTGGCTATTAAATAAAGTCTTTCTTTGAAGGCACCAGGACTGGTGTTTTTCTGATCTTAAATGATGGAGTTGGTATATTACTGAGTAACTTTTTGCATTGCTTTATTTATTAATTGGCATACATAGCTATAATGAAGGTGCTCAAACCACATTATGCTGTGTTAAGTAAAGGCAGGTATTTTTCCTGGAGTCTTTCCAGCTGGAAAAGCCTCTTCGGGAAATTTGTGATAAAAATCCATGCCCTAAGACAGCAGGTGTAGACAAACCACCCTTTTTGTACCTCCGAGGGATGAGCTGTATGTAATCAGGCAAAAGTTTACAGCAGCACCATCTACTGGAGAACGCCCTGGCCCTGTACTGCACCGCCTATTCCTTCTACTTACTGAAAAAAAGCAAAGAAAGAAGTTGTGACAAGTTTCAAGCGGCAGACATCGTCCACTGTTGCATGTGGTGCTCAGAAGGGCCCTCATGAAGTCAGTGCTACGTAAAGATCTCTCTTAGTTCTGCTGCACATCACTGGGTGCTCTCTTGGTCCTTCAGGTTACTGTCTCCTTCCCCTGCACGCAGGGTGGGAAAGACAATCCTTGCTACAGCTACAGACTGGTGTGGTGGAGGTGGAGGTGGTAGCTCTACATTCGTGGGAGGAATAAGGAAAGCATGGCTGCATCTGATGATGTGGGAACCTTCAGCTCAGCTCTTGGCATTAGTACCTTGCAGGTCTGGTTCTTTAAGAGTTCTTCTTAAGGGCTTCCCTTTTAGCTAAACACAGTATCCACTTTTCTCCAAAGTTATACTTGTACAACAAATAGTAAAAACATAAACTTGTAAAAAAAAAAAAACCACAACACAAAAAAAAACCCCAAAAAAACAAAACCAAAAAAAACCAAAAACCCAACAACCAACTCATAAGATCACAGATTTTTAAAAAACAAACAAGTGTGGAGAGACCTTGGGAATGAGCAACAGACCTGAGTTCTGTTCTGGCTCCCCTGAACACCTTTTATTAACCTCAGAACAGCCACTGAAGTTCTGTGCCTAAAAAATTACCTTATGCAAAGGAGCAAAGGCAGCAGGGATGTAGATCCCCAAACACCGATCCTTATAGCTTCACTACATAAAACAGGTTACTAACAGTCTCTTATTTCAAAAGATCAGTCTAAGGATTAAGATGAACTAAGGAATGTGGGTTGGAAATGTATTAAAAATTCTTATGATGTATACCTATAAATGTATCACTATCACCTAATTTAAGTGATCATGTTCGGCTGAAAATGAACTTATATTCTTCTAGGACAAACCATTCTCCACTTCATCCAAAGCTCTACCATTAAATTCAAAGGCAGGAAGCCTGCTCTTTAATGACATTCCTCTATTTATATCTCTGTTCTTAAATTAACTGTAGAAATCTCTTTTCTATTAGAACAGGAGCAGACTACAGAATATTTGTAAATGCATGCAAGCAATACAATGCATGATTTTGTTCTATGCTTTCTGGAACTGCCATCCTCTCAGGTGGAATTATCAGGATTAATTTAAGGACCATTAAAGGACAAAGCCCTTCTTAAAAATGGAACCAGACAAATTCATCTCTTCATTGCCAAGAAATTCATTTAGGAAAAATCAGCTAGTTTGCATTTAGGACATGAGATAATTTAGTAATGTCAACATCCAGCAAAATGGACTGAAGTGCTAAAGTGACGACTGCCATGGTGCAATTAAGACTCGCATCTTAAAGGTTATAAAGCAGATACACCTATATACCACTGGGGTTGCCTTCACTACATTGTTTAATTATTTTTTAAGAACAATGGCAAACCATGTCAGACATCTTGCTGCTGATTTAATAACATTAAGCTTCCAGGAGATAACCTCTATCTTTCAGTTAAATCTGAAATAGCAAACAGGGCATTTAAAGAAAGGAAAGAAAAAATTGCAGCTATTCACCTTTCCTCATACAAATACCTCAAAGCATATAACACAATCCACAAACATCAAAGAATCAATTTGAAGAAGTTTAAATACATACCCACACAGGAAAACGTCATGAAAAATTGCATGGTTCTTTTACTAAATTTACCAGGGTTTATTTGAATTATTTCAAAAGCTTTTTGTTTACTTGGGTTTATTACTCATTATTCAAATACTTTAGGCAAGTTTTTTTCCCCCCATAGCTGTAATAATATATGTTAGCTCTTCCATTTCCACTAAATCTTTTCTAATACAGGTTGATCAGAACTGAGTAAAGCAATTCAGGTAATGCTATGCATAGCATCGACATAAGACTTTAATAGTTGGGGTTTACTTTTATGCATTTCTGAAAATAGCCTTATATTTAACTACTGAAATTTATACATCTGAAAGGTTATTCATTAATCTTCCTAAAGGGACTCCTAGATCTTTTTCCTGAGGGTCTGGAATGAATTTAGAAACTATCTGTGCTATATCCATGTGTTTAGCTATAACGATTCTTTTAAATATGCTTTAACACCTAATTTCATTTCCTTTATGACATCCAAACACCAATGTATATTGGTTCTCCCAAAGTTCATTAGCCTGTAGTCTTCAGTAAGTACCTAATCTGTTTCACCTGTAAATTTTAGCATCTTTTTGTTCACACTGTCTCCTAAATGTTAAGAAACTGAATGAGATGCAATACGAATCCTTGGGATACATCTCTGTTAATTTTTTGTCACACGAGAAGTTGACTGTTGTTCTGATGTTTTGGTTTCATTTTATTTCAGATTACAAAGTAGTTACAAAGCTTATCATAGACATTTGAAAGTCCAAATTTATTATCTTAACTAGTTAACCGTAACAAAAAAATTCTACTAGACTAGAAAGGCACAATTTTCAAAGTAGTTATATTTTCCCCAAATGTCTTACAGTGCAGTTATGATCAGATCTGGTTGAAATCAGGAATTTTCCCCAAGAATTTCTTCTGTTTTTTTTAAAGATAGAAACTTTCCATGACAGATGAACTTTCCATCCAAAACCCAAACATTCAATTTGCAACAGAGAGGACCTTGATGGTCCTTTTGGGAAGGCTGGCAAGAGTTGAAATTTTCTAGTGGAAAACAAAACTGCTTCTGCATGCATACAGACAATTTTTTTGTCAAAAAATAAAAGGGGGCAATTCTTCATTAACACAAAATTTTACATCACTCCTACACATCATTTTAAGTGATATTCTTATACCAAAGATAGGCTTACTTAACCACTTGGGTGTCTTACTTCAAGGTACACAGAATTTTTACTCAATGCCCATAATACAGCGTTATACCCAGCAGGTAGGAAAGATGCGTATTTTATTTCATAGTTCAAACATATAAATGTTGAAGTCCATTTAGTTTACCTTATCTATTGTTTTCCGTGGGTTTGGTTTACTTCTGTCATTTTTTGACATCTCAATATCCAGCACTGCCTTTGTCCCTTACTCCCTGCCACACTTGGTTTTGGTGTATTTGAAATAATGTCTTGTTTATCTTTCTATCTTCAGTTGTTTGCTCTTCAATTTCCTCCTTAGTCTTTCTTGACTTTCTCCTGTAATAGTTTGCTCTTTATATTGGACCCATTTGGGCAGGATTTCCATTTCCTCTGTTTGGCTTGAATAACCTCTTAAACTCCACCAGCAGAGGAAGAATCTGCTATTCTGATTGAACAATTAAGATTCTTTAGGCATGTTAATGAAAGGACACTGACAAGTGACTGAACTATATATAATCATGGGCTTTTAGAAAGTGTCACCATAAAACCAGTAAAATAAATTCACTAATACTAGGTTTTTTAAACCCCATTAGAGAGCAAAGCCTATGAGATAGCCTGAACATCTCATCAGGTCGTCCAAGTTCTTTTCTGGTTTTATCTTCATCATTGCCATATGTGAACTTTCCAGATGAGATTCATTCATCTGACTATTTCCCAGGGGGATGGGAAGAGCAAAGCCCTAATTAGAAATCTACTTCACTATGAAATAAATATTAATTGCCTTTTTTAATCTGAAGGTGCCTACAAACCTTGCCTTTATACTAGTAACAAGAACCACATTCTTTTCAATTTGTTTTATTTTTTTAAAAATCAGAGATGTTTGTTGGGTTTTTTTTTACTATTAAACAGGCCTTAACCTTGCACAGGCAAACATCTCATAGTTAAAGATTTGTATTGTGCTATTATTGAGAAAGCACTGGGTTTTTCGTTCCTTTCAAGGCAGTTTCAGTGTGGTGGCAAAATACTGTCTTAACCCATACAACCAGGCATTATATTGTATTCTTATGTCTTCCTTACCCATTATGCTTTCTGTGCTTCCATCAGCGAGACAGCTTATCTAGCAGTGATAAATGCTCTGGTGAACAACAGATGCAAATCTAAGAAGTGTTCAGACTTGAGGCATCACTCAACCTACTATTCTGATCAGCGATTCAGGACCTAGAACCTCATCACATACTTCATGGTCTACACTCTGTAAACGGCACGTGGTTTATTTGCCTGGTGAATACATTTTGGGAAGCGGAGGAAGCCCCTAATCAAGACTGTACCAATGCAAAGTATGAAGTGCATAAACAAATCTCCATAAGAGACATGAAAACTATGACAGATGTCAGCTCTCTCACTTAAAGGGCAGCTTGAAAATGCTCAGACTCTGTGGTAATGAGGATGATATAAAATTCACCAGTAAACAGAAAATCAAATTGTATCCTCTGTCTTGAGCAATTAGTGTTTTGAACTAACACTTCGTGGTGAATATGGATTACTATTGAAAAGGAAAAGAAACCTAACATCTCTAACAGATTAAGCTTTTTTCCTTCTTTCTGGTTTGAAAGAACTATAACATGGAATGATATTTATCCCGTATTTTTCAGTTTTCTGAGTTCTAGAAAAATCTGTAGGATTATATTTCTAAAACAACAAGGTATTAGACACTACATCTATTTTTTTATAGTATTTTTAAATACTTATGAAAATGTTTAAGAAACATCGACCTACCCCTGTAAAATACATATCTGAAATCTAACAAGTGGCTGTCACGACTGCTCAAAATGTAAGGGATGAAGCACCACTTACCAGGAAGTCAGAGAGATGGCTTTCTAAGAAACCAATTAGATGTTTATCAGCATAGAGGAATGATTAATACAATGGACAGGAAACGGGGCATGGGACTCCTTGGGTGAGGAGCGGGGGTGGAAGAAGAAAAACATACTGCAGAGAGAAAATGAGCGCTCTCATTTCCAGTTCGGTGCTGGTTTTCCTCAAGTGGACCTTTCTTTTTTGTTTTATTTTCTGTGTCATGTTTTCCTTTTAAAAACAGTAAAGAGATTTCCTTACACAACATTCACAGAAATCATCTCCCTGTAAGATACCTCAGAAATACAATGTTAGCTTTTCAGCTTCTCCAGTAAAAGAGTAATGGCAAGCTGGCAGAAATAAGAGGCAGGCATGAAAGCCTAGGGAAGATTTTTTTCTTATTATCAGACCATCGCATCTGAAATAATTCCAGGACTCAAGCCAAGATCTTTGACACAAGTATTTGTAATGTCGAGCTAAAATACCAAACCAAAAAGCAGTCAAGTGCTGTTTGCTAAATCAGAAATCCTCCTGCACGGTTTCTAGATTTACCTGTCTTCAGAATATGAAGGAAAAAAGGCAATCCAGAAGTTTTTCTGAACTGGTACAGCTTCAGGATTAAGGGTGATCTGTAGACAGAACATTTTGCAAGGCTTTTAATCCCTGACATGGCAGCCATTTCATTGAACGTTCTATTTCTGTAGCCATGGGGGATTTTAAAGTTTGCTAAAACAACTGAACACATTCTTCAAAACGATACAGTGGGTCTTTCTTGTGAAAGTAACGCTAATCAAATACAGCATCCTGAGCTATTGATGTCAGCCAGCAAGCCACTCATGGCACTACGAGATTCTCTGCTTTTCAGCCAACAGGCATATTATGGACTGTTTTCTCCATCTGTTATCAAAGCAAATGCCAAGATGGCCACGATGTCAGAACATCCCACTGAAAACTGGATCTAAGAAGTGACCTGAGCTGCCATGCCAGGACTAGAGTCTTTGCAGAAACAAAATCTACAGAAATAAAATTCAACAAGTCCAGAAAACATTTATAAGATAATTCAATAAGACCAATCCTGGACAGAGTTTGAGGCTTCCAAGCAGAGTTTGCAACCCAAATCAAAGTTAAAAGAGTGAAAAGAACCAATCCTTTTACAAGGCAAAGTTAAAAGCAGAAATTGTGTGCTTATCAGTGCTGATAAGTAAACTTAAATTCTTAAAATGCATCTGCAAAGGCATCTCATTGCCCCAGTGAAGAGAGAAGCTGAATACTGTATTGAAAATAGCGCCAGCCAAACACCTGTGACACAGTCCTGTCTACACACCTGAACAGCCCCAAAAGCCCTATCTCAAAACACCAAAAGGTTTGGTTAAGGAGATACATAAGTGATCAGATAGCTCTGATTATTTCTTTGGAAAGTTTGTTAGCCTCTCACATAGCTACAGTCACTTTCTAACCTGACATTAAAGATTTTCTCATTATAGAAAGAAAGAAGAAAGCAGGAAAGAAAGGTATAAACAGGATGGGTAAATGAGGTGACTCAGACCTTGAGAGGCTGGGAGAAGAGAAAAGGGAGGAATGGTTAAGGAGGGGATGATTGATGTGGACACAGCGCAAGAAAGAAAGGAGACTGCTGACAAAGAACACCCTTTGATGGAAGCAAAAATCACTTCCCACAAAATCAAGCATGGGGTTTGGTTAGAATCTCTCAAGAGCAGCATAATTTCTTAGAGGCTGGAGGAAACAATACATAAATAAGAACAAGTACGTGGAAAATGGAAGCCAGGAAAGACTGATGAGATGGACACCTACATGGATGTGCACATACTATTTGTACTCACGCTGTACAGGCTCCTTGTCAGCTTTGGGGTTTGCTACTCTCTTCACCTGGCCCAGAGAGCCCACACAGAGCACAGAGCCAACTGCAAATGAAGCACAGCTCAGCACGGAGTGTTCATTCTTCCATTGGATGTGTCATCTCTAAGAAATCAGGAACTGAGCATGTTATGGCTAAGTCCTGCCTTCCTGGGGAGCCCAGCCAGCCCAGCTGAAGCTATCAGAACATGTCACATCTTCCTTTAAATCCAGGTGTCTAATGCAGCTGCCTGCTAGAAAAGTCCGTGGCTAAGCCAGCCTTACTGACCATGATTTCACTGCCAAGGAAAGAGGCACCTGAACAGGAGAGGTGCTAGCTACAAGAGAAGATGAGGACCTTCCTTTTGGCAAAAGCAGACACCATCCCATCGCTCCCACTCTACTGAAGATGGCAAGAACAGTAAATCCAAACTTGTAGGGCTGTTCATCTCTCCCCCTCTCCTTACTTTCACTCCCTTTACCAGTGGCCAGTCTCTGGCACCTCATCAGAGGTAGGAAAAATTGATTTTACCAGTGCTGCTGAAAGATCTGGATGAGTTCTGGATTACTCAGAAAAAAAGTTTAAACAAACTGGTTTCAGTCTAGATCATCCAGGCAAGCACTGATTTTTTCAGTGAGTTTTCTTCTATAGCACTAGTCAGAAAACGCCTGTGGATTCAAACCATCCATTTAAATGTAAAGCACTGCATTTCCCTGACTGACCAGAATAGGCTATTATGATTTGTGTATTAAAGCCTTGTGTTTTCCACCTATTGAGTGAATAAACAACAGTTTAACCTTTATCCCAAGGCATGTACACCCTTCTACTTCTAGAAAAATGAATTCATGTTTAGCAGTCAAATCAGTATCAACCTGACCTTTAAACACATCAGTGTTTCTTGGAAAAATATTATGGCTGAGATGCCTACTGTGGTAAACAATATTAGCTGCTCCAACCCATTGTTGAACCATGCTGTGCGGAGCCTTATCAAAATAAGGGGGTGGAAATCAGCGGGGACCACAGATCTTCTGACAAACTCCACAGGATATGAAGAACAATGTAAATGTAACAGTACTGGCAGATATATTTCTATATTACTGTTCCAGAGATAACAGCTAAGGTGAATCATTTCCCACCACCTACAGTACTGAATTATTTCAAATTCTGAAGGGACCATATTTATTTCATTGGTAGGTAGCAATTTACTTAGCTGAAGATCATTATATTTATGTGTCTGTGAAATCCTCACAATAATTATATATTTGAGCTGTCTCAGAAGTGCTATATATATTCTCATTAGTCATGTACTTCCAAGGATATTATCATTTTTTTTTCCTTCAACAACCTTTGCAATCTGAGTGTGAAGTACTGCACTGCATATGAACCTCGATTCTTATAGTTTTCTTAAACTCCAGTTTAATCAAACAGCAGGGTGGCCTATATTCAAATGCAAATGCTAAGCACGCTATGAAATATCTTCCTTTCCTTAAATGAATGCACTGTAGAGCTTATTTAAAACAGACCACACCCCGCAACAAAACAGAGGAGGACATAGGAAAAAAGTCCTTTGTTTGATATTACTTTTGCGAACTTTTCCAAAAAAGGTCATGAAAATGTTTAGAGCAGGATAAGGAGATAAAGGCAAGGGGGTTTCTTTGGTTCCAATCCTATCTTTGCCAAGTAGTTAATTATACCTCTCCAGGGTGGAGAGAGGTCCATTTATTCTCTTCAGTGCACTTCAGAAGTCTCATGTGAAAAATATTTTCAAAACACAAAACATTGTATGAGCCTAAATGTAAGTGGTAGTTCATGTAGCTAGAGATTAATAAACCCAATGAGTATCATTCCTTTGAATTGCAGTACACACTGATATTAAAATTTACAGCCCTCAGACCTGGATAAGAAGATCATGTTTTCCTTCATTCCACAGCTTGTTACGCTCTGCAATGCTCCTGCAAGATCACCAGTAATTTTTTTTTATTCCCTCCTTTGTATATGTAACAATAAGAGGTGCCAAGCTGACAGTCCTGGAGACTGAAGGTTCTTTCTCATGATTAATGTTAATTACCCCACCCTTTTGCAGAAAGTTCCAGCCAAAGAAACCCAAAAGCTTTAAAAATATCACTCACATCACTACCTCATTCTGTCTGCTTTCTTGTTTATTTGAATACCTTCCACAAGGAATAAAGAAATGGCCTCAGTTGTATTTTCCTCTACCATCCTTGCCAAGAACAGACTTCGTAGTTTGTTTCTCCTGATTTGGCCGATAGATTTTTCTTTTTCCTTTTTGAAAATAACAGAGTACAAAAAGGTGTAACGTAGAACTTGCATGCAAGGTACATCAGGTCGTAACAATTACTCATTAGCCTTAGACCTACTGAAATGAAAAATTACACTTAAAACAAACAAGCATACATAGAAGACAACATTACGCCTCATGCATGCAATGTAGTAAGTGACAGTGGACAAAGCAGACACAGACACTGTAAGCTTGTTATAATCCAGCAACAGTGCACTACAATTACCAAAGTCAGGAAGGAAAAGGTTAGAGGTTAAGTTCTACCTCAGACTGTATAAGTAAAGGTTGAAACAAAGATAAACTGTTCTCATTCCTTTTGCTGATCTGGGAAATCGAGTAGTGAGAGAAATGCTGAAGAATATCTCGCCACACTCTCCGGAGAGTTGCTAGCACACAGTTACCCCGGCAGAGCACACTGCTGCCAGAGATCACCATCCTCTGAAAAGCAGCGTGGTTAAGGCACAGAGCGGTAGGTAAACACATACCAAGCACTATGCAAGTGCAATAAAGCAATTTAAGTGAAGAACATCAAGAGATGTTCTGGCTTGAAATATTAGTTCCTCATGATCACCAACCCACCACTGCAGTAACCTTTATTCTTCCCTTTGCCAGATACACTCCTTAGATCAGGCGTTTGCCATGAAAATTAAAACTCCATCCTATTTTTAAAAGAAAAGTTTTCCATCTCACTGAAATACCAATTAAAAAAGCATAACTCCAAAGTTTCCCATAAACAAGCCCTGTACCAAACAGAAGTCAAGCAGTAACTGTCTTTGAGAAGCTCACCGTACCCCTCACCTTGTACACCTTTCTATATATATGCACACACACAATCCTGTTGACTTTGGTGGGGCTGCTTCCATAAGCAAGGAGCACAGTTTCACGTAATATCTATGATTTCTCTTCAGGTACCTATTCCCACCAAAGGCACAGGAAATTTTAAGTTTTATTGGTTTGGGTTTTGGGGTTGTTTTTTTCTTTACACTCCATGGTTGTGAAAACAAGCATTGAGCAGATGTAAGTAAGTATGACTTGGCAAATAGATATACCCATTGTGAAACCCAACCACAGCAAATTAATAAACCTAAAAGACTCACAGTTTTAAACTGTGCTTCCTAATCTATGATTGCTGCCACATTTATTTTATTGTGATATAAAATAAACATCATACCTTTAAACTTTTCACATTGCTAATAAATCAGCTCAGAGGGGATGACTCTCACGGGAGGATCGTGCCTGTGGTTAGCACAGTCCCACAGATACACAAGAGGTGCAATTATGCTAGAATAGCCAGTTCTATGGCTCTGACACGGCTTATTATTTGACTAGCAAACAAGGAACTTTTTCAACTTAATTGCAGCCTGGCTTTTCTACCACTTATCTTTTTCATCCTTCTTTTCCTTTAACTTTGGCCTTCATAGAATTTTATTTTAATCCTTTGGTTGTTGATGTGCACATTTCTTGGGTCTGTGTTTTGTACTTGCTATGGATCTGCACAGCTTCAAAACAAGGTAAGCAGTAGCTGCTGATAAGATTTACCCCATCTCAGCTCACTGATTAGAAATTTGTGATTCAGATTAAAGGAATTTGCAGCATTAATTTGTGCCATGCACTGATAGAGGTTCTTAACTGTAGTGGTGCAATGCCCCTGAAAGCTATGAAATTATCAAGTCTCTTGTTGAAATGTTTATTTTTGGATGCATCTTCAGACAGTAACGTTCCTTGTACCGTAATGTATGCATGTTTGAAAAGGAACTTAAAACTATGAGGGGCAGCAGAAAATATGTATCGGTAACGATCGGCATGATCTGCTAGCATGTGGGAAGAGCTGAGCTTTGACCAGCGTTAGCAGCAAAGCTCGTACCCCCCAAACAGTGCCCTTGCTCTGTGGGGCTGCAGGTACTGATCACCATCTTAGCTGCACACCAAGGACACAAACTTGTCCTGACTGAACGTCATTTCTCTCTTCCTGTCACGTAACATTTTGATCGCCCTACACAATACCTGAATTTCACTAATTAACAAATGGCCCTGACATGAGGCCCGGGGACCTGGCTGCCCATGCTCTGGTACCGCCTGGAAAGTGCATGGCAGAGTGGCTTACAGGATTGGGCCCTTAAAGGCTAAGCAATTACCAGCCTTTCAGCACCATAAACTGCCTTTAAAGTCAGCAAAGTAAACAAAAACTATTATGAGATTCATCCAACATTTATCTTTTAACTTGTTATCTCCAATACATGAATTTATTCTTACACTGTTTGCATTGCAATGCATAAAATATTAAAATTAAAAGGCTCAGGGACTTCGGAGAGGAAGAAAGACCAAAACTATTTTAGATCCAGAAATATTTCATCAATATGTAGTGTATTTGCATAGTTGAATCAGAGATTCCTGATTATACATGTTTATCGATTTTGGCTTTGTTTTGATTAATGATAAAACTATGATAAGTCTTGTGGGGTAGCAAGGCTTGAGGGAGCTTAACACAATACAAATGGTTTGTATTTCAAGAAATCCTATTTATGCAAATAAGAGGACATTCACATGCATTTTGCTCAACCATGGTTGTAACAAAGCTCTAAAAACATTCTCTTTTATACTCTGGATAATTTGGGGAGGCATGTTTAATACAAAAATACTGCATAACAATTACTTTTTTCTTCGTTATGAATGACTTCCATTATATCACCTTGGACAAAAGAACAAGCTGAAATTCCCACTGCGTCTAATTTATTATTACTGTTGAAGATATTGTTTTGTGTCAGAGTGCGTACAGTATTTCTAGAAATGTATTGCAAAAATCCTGCTGGAGGGAGTTAAAGGGGAGCAGGGAGAAGTAGGGAAGAAATAGAAAAACATAGCTGGCTATAAAAGTTCTTGCATCTTTGTGAAAGAGCAATGTTGGCATGTTAGCCCACAGTCATGCCACTCAGGAAAATGGGAGAGAGGCTTTCATTATATAAAGAAAGCTGTAGATGCTTGTTATTGGAGTGCAAAGAAAATGAGAAGACAGACTGACCATGTATAGTGTGCCAAGGACATCAACAGTTGTGACAAATCATATTCCTGCCTTAGATAGCAGCATTCAGACCATATACTAGGCAGTGGGCTGAGATGATTCTGAATTTATCCAACAAGACACCTGCACATCAAGATAAATAAAATTATCAGATAGCCTGTGTTCTGACACAAGAATTATTCTTACTGAACTCAGCAGGATCTCTGCCTGTGTGACAGCTGCCATATTGGCCTCTGATACCTACTTTGGCAGTAAGAACACAATCTAGATAGTTTAAACATAAGAGCAACCAGAGAATAAGGGAGAGAATGGAGGCGAGGAGGATCTTCCTCCTTAAGATAGAGTCCCAAAACATAGTTTTGGGACAACTCAATAGTCCAAAGCTGTGTTGTAGAAGAAGGATATGGAACAAAAGTGTTGGCTTCTGCAAGCAAGGGCTCACCTATCTGCTAACAGACTCTGTGACAACTTTTTTTAAAGCACAGTAGTGTTTGCCTGCTGTGGGCTACTGGTGCTGCAGACAACAGAATACCACCCTTCCACATCATCCTCCCATGACCTAAGGATATTTGCTTCCACAGCAGTCTGGAGCTGCTCCATGCTGCAGGAAATCTGGTTGAATCCCTTCTGCAGGTGCTACTGTGCATTTAGAGAGAGACTTGGCCAGCCTCCGAGGGAAGAGGGGTCAGCTGAACAGCAAGAAAGGGTCAGACCACCACACAGTCATTCCTGCATCTGAAGGGCCAGATTTGTCTTAGAAATTGTGCCTCTTAATGTCTTCACTGCTTAACAAGCCCTCTTCTACTTCAGGGACTTCGTTATATGAGATAGATGAAATGGTCATCTTAGTCTTCCAGCTCAAGATGCTGAAAATTTTTTGTTCACTTTCAGGAGAAATAGTATTGCCCATTGAAAGCTTTCGTTCTACAATCATTACAGGAAACCAGAACTTCCAGGCTACAGGACAGCCTCTGCTTAACAACTCAGCAGGGATCACCCTTTTCTGGTACTTCGGGGTCAGGAACAACAGAGCCAAACGGACAGACTGAGGAGATCACAACTGTTTTCTGAGATGGCGTTTCTGAATCTAACAGTCTGTCAGCGGAGCCCTTGGCACAAGTCCACTGCAGAGGAACCCATCACTGTAGCAGGGTCTCTCCCAGTTACTCTGCAAGAAGGGATCATCTAAATACATACACAACACACACATTTCTTCCTCTAACAAAACAAGTTTCATTCATTTTTCCACTCACTTGAAAAGGCAAATATGGATTAAATGGAACTTCAAATTTCATAAGGAATTATTTAACTCAGAGGTTAAAGCTCTTTTATATTTAAGCCTGAATTTAACTTGAAGCATAAAGAAAACTGTAGCATAAATTAGCACATATTGAAAACTTGACACTAGAACAATAAAAAGTTGAATTAAATCTAAGTAGTAAACTAAAGAACTAATTTTGTTAATTCGCTGGATACTGTCAGTGATTAAATAGGTAACTGTAGTCAGATTATAGGCTCTCAAAGGCAAAACAAAATAACTCTGGATTGAAAAAAAATACTGAACTTTTTCCAGTTGTTCATTTTTGATGTGTATAAAGATATTTAAATCCATAGAACCCATGAGACTTACATATTTCCATTTGTGTCTGAAGTTGTTGCATTTCTCTGACATGATTGAGAGCTCACTGATACCAGTATAAATCCAATAAATCCACTCACTACGGCAGGTTTTACACTAATGTAACATTTACATATCAAAACGATGCTGTTCAACACATCTGCCCTCCTACGGTACCTAACTGTATTGCATGTTACACAGTATTTTTAGGATTAAATGCTAATTCTATTCCAATGATAGCAAGCCTAATTTAGAATGAAAATTAACGCCACACATGCACAGAAAACCTTCACGGTAATGCTTCAAAGCTGACAACATAGAGTTTAACACCAGTAACAAAAATAGAATTCGGCAGTTTCAATGGAAAATATTCTCCTTCTGTATCAACAGTCTTCCCTGTGCCAGTCCTCTTTTATTCCCCCTCCCCCTTTTTTTTTTTTTTTAAAGTCTTTAAACCTGGTACTTAACTCCATCCATGAAATATTACGCAATATGTTGATCATGCTGTTTTTTAATTTCAACTCGACTGAAGAAGCATTGTTAAAAAGAGTCACTATATCCCAGGGGAATCAGGAAATTAAACTTTATTTATTGGGGTTTGACTTTCCCATAAGTAGATACAGCCATATACCATCTGATTACCATCTGAGGGAAGGCACAGCTTGAAAAAGAGCACTGCCAATGTGCCACTGGGCCATTGATTAATTAAGCAATAAGATGAGAAGGTCTGTCGCTTAGGGTCATTAATGCATGCCTAAAATACCATTTGAGGCATGAATGCCTGGTTAGTATTGTAGAGCCTGATCCCACAAGAATTTACATCTGAGCACAGTACTTGATACTTGTGTTGGCCTGTTTGCATAGTAGGCAGAGCTATTTGTAGGTATTAGAATACACTGGACAATCTAAACACAATCTTTATATTTTTGGAGGTAGGGGGATGAGAGAGGGAGAATGGATGTTCACTTCAAATTAAAAAAAAAAACCACTTCCAATTCAGACATAGCATGCCTTGAGTTACAAAATTTGCCTCTCATTCCATGAACTACTGAAAGGGATCATAATGTGTATATATATATATATATATATACACACACACAGCCATTAGTTTCTTAAAATAATACACTGGCAGGCAACTAGGTCTCTAATGAAGCTCTAAATACTGTATAGCAAATCCATGCACAGGAAAAGAAGTGCTGGTTACAACAAAAGCATAGGAGTCAGGACTCCTCCATCTTACAGTCATGGCTTTGCTGCTGACTGAGCAATCCCCCGCAGTACAGCATGCCACAATTAAGTCATCTGCAAAATGAGTACTACTGCTTAAATACTTCACAGGGCTACTGTAAGGATTAATTCAGTGCTATTAGCGTAGTGCTTTATGATCATCGTGTCACTATTTCTAGCAAGGGGAAAAAAATAGGTGTTCCTAAGATTCTTTGAATTTTCTGAACTGGTTCAGGTAGTCTGGAGAAATGACTATTGCATATCCCTTCTTCCAGAGCTGCTACATTTTGTATGAAATAGTTAAACATTGGGACTGAAAGAAAGCACAGGGTTTTCTCTAGTTCAGTGGTCTGGGCACTCATCTGTGAGTGCAGAGGCAGACCTGAGTTCCAGCCCTTGCTTCAATTAATGTTTACTTCAAATTTAAAAGTCATACCAGGACCCTGACCCAGGCAACCCCCTCTCTTTGGTGGGTATTCTAACCTCTGGGCTAGATCATCATGCTCACTCACATATACCTGTGATTTTTTTCTTCCTGATGTAATGAACATCTAAATAATCCATGCACATGAGACAGCTTCAGGAAGAGGAAAGTAAAGAAAACTTCACTATGTAATAAGCCACAACCCCCTCACTGAAAGAATGCAAGAACAGAGGAAATAATAGAACCTATTTCAAATGGGTGTTGTAATAATTAAGTTTACACACAGACATGATAATAGCTGCTCTTCATGTACCCTCTGGAGGACTTGATGTGTTTGAGCATTCTCCCAATTGAAAGCATGTCATGACATGAGAATAATTAATTTGTGAATCTTTCCCCCAACACAGGTACGAGCTTGGTGCTGTCAAGACTAAGGCACTTTAGACTTGTCCAGAAGTAGCATTTTAAGCACCTGTGGAAGACTTCTGGGACTTGGGTGTCTCTAGCATCTGCCACCAGATTAACAGTTCAAATATATATAGTCTCTGCAAATTCTACACAACTTCCACTTTTGCTACATATAGAATTAGCTGCGTAACCTCACAAGGAAGGAGAAAGTTGAAGCTCACCCAGCTGTTTTTTTTTTTTTTTTAAAAAAAAACCCCTGGTTTACAGGCTGCCCAGATGATTTCAGCCCATTGGCTTCAGGAGAGATTAAGGCTTTTAAGAATCCCTTCCCATGAGCAGGCTGAGAGATATAATTATGCCTTCAGTATTGTAGGCTGAACCCAGGGTTCTGTGACCACCTTTGGGCCACAGAGAAATAGGGCAGGAGCCAGTAAGGTGGTCTGAGGCACGTGCCTTGTGAAGAAAATGGGTTTGTTTGGTCTGGTGAAGATGAGGCTAAGGCAGGTCTGTGGCTAAGAAAATGGGTTTGTTTGGTCTGGTGAAGATGAGGCTAAGGCAGGTCTGTGGCTATCTGAGAAACAGTTACAAAGGGGATGCAGCCAAACTTTTTGGTAGTGTCTGATGACACACTAAGAGGCAGTGGTCACAGCAGACTAAGAAGTTCAGGATGGATATTCAGGAAATAGTGTTCTCTTGCACTGCAGTGTAGTGCTGGAACAGGTTACCTGCAGAGGCTGTGCAAGCTCCCTCTTTGGAGGCTTTCTAGACTCAGGTCAACAAAGCTAAGGCTGAGCTGATCCTGTGCTGACAAGCCTAGCCTGAGTGGGAAACTGGACTACACGGGTCCCAGAGGTCCCCTCTGAGCAGCACTTCCTTGACTCTTTGGCTGAAACTTACCTATTTCAAACTACTTTCTGTACACCACATTTAAGAAATGATGATTTGAGATATTTCACTTTCAGGTGAATATACTGAAGTATAACAAACTGTGATCAGACAAGAGAGCAAGCTGATAACATGCTTTTCATAAATGCTACACAGCTGCCCGTCTGAATCATAAATTGTGTGCTTTAATGGTTCACTCACACCCATTATTGCCATACATCCAAATTAAGGTCAGTTAGGATTACTTCCCTGTAATTAGATATTCCAGAGATAATGTTTTAACAACGCATTATTTTATTACTTTGTTGGGGTGGCAGGCATAAACCAAGAAATTTAGGATGAGGTGGCTCTATATAGTCCTTTCCCACTCCAGAGTGGAATGGGTCTCTGTATTCACCATCTACCGCTCATTAGATAATGTAGCAGCAGCAAGGGAGAGGTTAAGGCACAGTAAGAAAAAACAAAAAGTTTGCAGACTGTGTTTTAAAGATAAAGGAGCCTAATTTTACTTAATTTCAGATATTTTATTTCTTGTCAACCAGCATGGCCACTGTATCAACATAAACATTTCTATTAGATACAGGCCTATATTTTTGGTTCAACATTAGCACCATCACAGCTATACCAGTATTTTGCTCAGATAGGGAGAAGTTAAACCAGTATAACAACATTTATAGAAGCTTAATATTATCCATACTTGAACTGTATCACTGTAAATAAATCAGCACCAGTTTTGAGTTTAGACAGATCTCCAACGGTATTACTACTGTGTAGCCCAGGGAAGGAAAAGGGCTCATCTTCTGCGTAAACATTTATATCTAGTTACTTCACTCAGACTAACCTTGAGAGTACACGCTAAGAAGCATTTCAGCTACACTGAGTGATTAGATTATGAACACTGAGTGGTTAGATTAGCAGTAGGTGACTTGGAAGTCAAGCTACTGCATCCTCACTGAATTACTCACCCCATGAGCAGCAGCACTCCCCTTCCACCCAACCCTCCCCACAGGTCAGGCACTTCAGGCTTTAAGCATCTCTTTAAACTTCTTTAGAAGACACCAAGTAAACAAAAGGCAAAAGTTAAATCTTGCCTCCTATTGTACCAGAACCAATCTGCTATCAAACAACAACAATAGTTTGTCTATGAGGGTCACAATGACTATGAAAAGCATTTCATAGGTCACAACATTTCATAAACAAAACAGCTATAAAAGCTTGACATCTAACTTACCAGGAGGCCATGTGGTCCAAGAGACAGCAGCTTTGAGAGAGACTGTTTTCTCAGATCTAGTTATCAGCAACCAGGGCAGCAAAAAAGAAAAAAAACAAACACACCTTAAACAAGTGGACATAACCACACAGACACAAGCATAAGGGTGTATTCCAACGCAGCTGAACTGACATGACCCAAGAAGCAAGCTGGGTATGGAAAGTTAAGTGACAAAGCTGCTACTCCTCAGCTCAGCCGTATTAATGAGCCTGTTGTGGGCTTCAGCTGATGAGTAGCAACTCATTAAACCAAAGAAACTTGCAGCCATCTGCCCAGCCCCTTGGTTGTTGTTTTTTTTGATCAATTTCACTTGTGTTCTGTGAATTTAGCTAAGATACTAAAACACTTTTAAATTAACACAGAAGTGACTTCTTAAGACAGCTGTATAGACAGTCCCTAAACTGATGTAGGCTCAGGAAAAAAAATGGAGGGCAACAATACCTGCTCATTCAGAAGGGTTATAGTACAAAGACTGTTGTTTCTGTAAAGAGATTTTGGCTGTGTTCAAATTATTGATAATACTGTTCAAGGAAATTTTGTTACACACTTGCTTGGGGTGTTTTCTGGTTTTTAATTTTTTTTAAATAAACAAGCAAAAAAAGTCCATCTCTATCACACCACCTAGGGCATAACCTCTACTGCTCCAGAACAGTATTTGGCTGAGTTAACACACAGTACGCTCATTCTGCTGAGCCTACCTCCACCCATCTGATCCTAAATAACTACCAGCTGGGATCACTTTCCTGCACCAACTCAGAAACCTTTATGGGAGTTCCCAGCCCCCCTCCCCTCTCTTCCATCCTCCAAGGAGCAAAAAACCCCATATTGCAAAAATACTTTAACTCAACAGGCCTTCTTCTTAGAGACATTATTATTGCAAGTTTAAACAAAACTGATGATTTCTATCCAAAGTACACAAGCCTATGACTTTCTAGAATTTATTTGGGGTGTTTATAATTCATTTTGAAATTCAATGTATTGTATCTCATGCTATTTACCCAAGAAACAGCCACAGCACAAGATACATGGGAATCACCTATTTGGTTCAACCCAGCACAGTGTATTTCAGTGTGTATAGAGGTTTTATGATCTCTCTAGTTTCTCCTCTGGAATCTCCATCACAATATAGTTGAGAACATGTATTAATCCAGTTACTTTAAAAAAAAAATAATTATATATATATGTATGTGTGTGTTTGAGTCAAAATGTGAAGGGAAAAAAAAGAAATCTGGAATCTTTCTATTGGTGTTTTAAGGCAAAACAAACTCCAATAATTTATTTCACCATATCCAGTTGTAATGCTAAACCACAGATAAACATTACTAATGTAGCAAGAATGTGTTTCTTCCTTCTGATGGAGGTCCAAGATTGCCCTCTTGAGTATGCCAAACAGCATGGGGTACTTCATTTACCATGTGATTTGCACACACTTTAGTTTTGAATCAGTTTGGAGATGAAATTGTTGGCTACGGCTATGGAAATTCTGACTCTATGGTTGTCAGGCAGGCTGTCTTTACTTTGAGAAAAAATAATTCTTTTTAATAACACTATGTTACTTGGCTTTTTATCTGTTTTTACATTGTTCATTAATGTTTTGCATTTCTACATATTGTGCAGCACCCCAAGAACTTTAGTAGGGGGAACTTCATAAAAAACCCAGTTTATTATTTCAGCATGTGCTAATAAAATTGTAACACGTTCAGGGAAATATGCTAGTACTATCTATTTGGATGGCACACAAAAAGGTCAGCCATTGCATGCTGATGCAAAAATATCTATCTGTTCAGTGAAAGGAAGAAATAATTTTTTAACATAGCTCATTTTCAAGGCATCTCTTACAGTGCAGGGAATGAGAAGGGTTGAGGGTTTATTTTTCCATTTATCTTGTAAACAAAGGAAATTATCCCATAAACCTATGCTTAAATTTTTCTAGTCAACATTATTTTGCACAGCAACAAGTTTACTTCCAGTGTATTTTAAGACACACAGTTTGGATTATTATTTTATTCATATTAATGGAAATGATCCAGAAGAGGAAAACACAGTATTTGGAGTTTTGACTCTAATGCCTTCCATATCATACAGCCAGTACGATTCTGGGAGCAGAGTGCTTAGAGGATTGGTTCTGAATTCACTTCCTTAGGGACATGTAACTATAAAATCATGAGTTCTTTTCAGACCCAGTTCATCTCAAACTCAAACTTTCATGCAGCCCTCCACTTTCACCTAGAGCTTTTTTTTCCCCCTTACTGCCATGAATGACACATCTACACTCACATTTTGTGAGTGCACACACAGGCATGCATTGTTTACAACATCCTTTCTTCATTTCTACAACTGCTGTGTTATAACCAAATGTTACAGTTATTTTGCACAGTAATCTAATGCACAGCTGCTTTTTTATTTAATGTCTGCAGTGGCCAGTAACCCTCCTTCATAGCCACAAAACCTTTCAGAAAAGTGTCTCTCTTACCTGAACACACAGTTTTGGCTCCCTGTTGTGGTAAATCCTCAAGAATCCAGTTCCATTATATACTTCTGTCAACACAGATGCTATCAGCTGCTCGAGGTATAGTCATAGTACTGATTTGGAAGCTGAAGGAGCTTTTCAATCAAGATGAGGGTCAAGCACTATCAAATAACACAAGTACAATCACCACCTCTGTTCTCCTAATAGAGGTATTTCTAAAAATATGTACAATCATGCTTTTCCTTAAAATGCTTCTCTTGCATTACTATAAAAAATTTCAATGACGTCTTCAGAGTAACATATGGTTGTTGATTTCAATGAACTCTCAACTGTACTACCACATTCTCTTTACACAATGTTTATTTCATCATTCATTTGAGTAACAAGTATTCCCACTCTCAAGAAAAGGCTCAGATGATGATAAATCAGTGCTACAAAGGTGTTTTGATAATTAAATGACTTGTTTAGCTGCAGTTTTTTTTCATTCTCAGGAATGGGTTTGTGAGTGCCATATTTTTCTGAGTGGTGTTTTGGATACTGCCTACAAAATGGGCTCTCGGTATTCTGATCTTTTACAAATGATGTCTGATAAATGGTAAAGCCATCCTCACTCCTAGGAACTGAATCATGAGCCCATAGGAGGAAGTTTTGTGAGTTCTGTTGCTGTCTCTCTGGTTCAACCTTCCTCCAGCCCATACCCTAGAAAAAAAAATCAAAAGAAAAATTCATGTAAACATATGACTTATAATCACAGTTTCACAGATGAATCTTGTAACAGTCACTACCCCACCAGGAAGTTAACAAAGCTGTTACCACAGTGATTTCAAGAATTCATGGCTGATCTTTAGTAAGTTAAAAATAATATTGTTAGACTTGCCTGTATGAACATCTCTGGTTGCATATATAATGGGAAATGTCTTGACCTTCCACCTCTTAGTACTAATAAACCCCTTATACTTTGCATTTCTGTAGCATACTACATACTCAAGGCTATTTAGCTATACTCGGCTACATTAATCTTCAGAGTAACCCAAAGAAACAGGTTAATAATTTTATATTCAGACTGCAGTAAAGAAACTGAGAAGACCATGAAATCTGAATCTTCAAAGCTATCCCTTGTGTGTCCAAACACAAAGAGACAGAGCCTGATTTTCACACTCCATAGCTTGCAGAAAATTTATTTGGAATTATGGTTGATCAGTATCTGTAAAACTATGAGACGCTGCACAAAGTGCACAGAAATGGCCGTTAGTCAGTGAACGAGTATCAAAAAAAAACTAGCTGTAAGAGAGCCCAAAGTTAAACAAACTTTCAAGATTCACTGCTTCCTCCTCTATTCATTATCTTGTGAACTGCACTGTTTCTTTCGCTGCCTAGAAAACTGTCAACAATCTAAGAAAAGTGGAAAAACGTGAAACTGTTGCACATACAGCAAAGCCTCAAACAATTTAAGTTCTATTCAAAATTGTGGCTTCTGCAACATACATTTAAACAGGTATATTATAAAGAGATGCAGATGGGAAAATAATACATTCTGGAGATATATTTTGTGTCCCCTTTGGATTTTGGTGAAACTTATGATAAAGATGAGCGTGAATTAAATATGTGGGGCTGTGAATTATGAGTGGCTGACACCCCTATAAAAGTTAATCACAAGGCCAATCAGTTCTAGCTGACTAATAGGACATATAACTTGTTACAAAACCATGTTAGGACATAGAAAACAGGATCATTAGAAAATGCCTGTCAGAGACCCAAATCATCGGGCTTTTGTTCCCCTTGAATTCTACCACTCTCAATGACCGTGTGTGCTGCTGTATAGCTGTGCCAGCCTCAGGGAAGTCCCATCCCTATATTAAAAAAAAAGTGTGTTTTCCTTTGCTGTTTATATTTTTCTTTTCTCACAATTTTTAGCATCTATAATGTTTGCACAAGATAAAAAATAAGTGTGTTTAATCTCTGGCAGACAGATATATGAACTTTCTTGATTTTTCTCAGTGCTGGGTACTTACCAAATCAAAATACTCTCCTACATTCTGTAGACAGTGTCTGTTGTCATGAGAAGAAAATGGGAAGTTTTTGTTCACTGCTCTCTGAAAAAAAGAAATTACAGCAAAAAAATATGAATTTTCATGTACCTTGTTTGGAATCCACTTGTCTTAGTTCTTATATTCTGACAGATGCTGAAACTACAGCTGCCTGTGTTCTAACATAGAAGTCATATGTAAAATCTTCAACTGCACCCTCTGTATTGTATTATAAATTTTACAAAATCATCAGGAGAATTTGCATTCCCTTGACTTGATGACTATATATATGATTAATATAAAAGTGTGAATTTTCAAATAAGAAATAATACATTCTATCTGCAAGCAGCAAAATACCAGATCTATGTCAGGATTGCCTTGTCTGATTCACTAGTAAGCCTAAAGCTAATTAAAATTAACTACAGAAGGAACCTCAAAACTGAATTAATCTATGATTTATGTACTGAATGTCATGTACACTGCTTGTTGCAGGGGAAGTAGAGGAAGTATTAATTGCATAACTAATTTATAATCTCATTCTTTAACATAATGTTCATCCAGTCACTAAAATGAAACCAGAGTTTCAGAAGAAAAAAAGGACAACTGCAAAAGAACCATTTTAAAATTAATTTAACATATATAACTTTTAAAAAGTTTGTTTATTATGTATCATTGTAATATTATTACAATAGCTAAAAATTGAAACATTGCAAACTCTTCGGGACTATTAGATTGCCTCTGTTCTTCCCCAAGCATAACTTTCCTGCTTCATGCTGGGAAGTTCATGTTTTTTTCTGTAAACACTCTAGCAATTTTTACTTTTAATGTGGTGAAATACATTTTTCATCTTCCAACTATGATACATTCACCTCCAAACAGAAGAGCAAGTTTTAAATGTAACACAGTTTAAAAATATGTGTTTCAAGAGTAAATGAATCTGAGTAATTTCTAATGATAAATGTAACTGGATGCCTCATCCAGCAAGAAGAATTACCAAATACAAAATATGCATGCATAGAGTCAGCTGCATGATCATATCTTAAAATATTTGGCACATTAAACAGATTCTCTACCTTTTTTAGGTATGTACCACAAGGTCACTTGTTTTCTCATACAGAGTCAACCAGACTACAGTTCAATGGATAAGTAAATTCAATTGATATATTCTCATATATGCGCTTAAAAATAAGTACCTTCTAAGTCAGTAAAATATAAGACTTTGTAAAATATCCTACTGCAAGTACATGTCAATCTTAACATTTTAGGAATAGAGTTTATTACTAGTGCTTATATGCTGCAGGAAAATTGAAAACCAAGATGGTAAATATTGAATATCGTCTCTTGGAAGTATTCCCCATATTAACTAATGGTTAAAAAAAATAATCTATTACAGAATAATTACAGGACTATTGTGAAGTAAGAAATGAGAGGTAATGTAAGCTTAAACAGTACTATATTTCTGAGAAAATTAATTAACCTCACAGCCAGTGAGTTCCCTCATACAGAGATTAGAGACATCCAGCTTCTGATGCAGTGAGCTTCCAACACTCTTATCAGCACTTGTTAAAAATGTCACATAAACAAACTTCCTCAGATTGTTCCTGTGACATCACATTGTAGCCTTTAATGCGTCTTCGTACTCTCACCACTGATTTTATGTAATTCTTCATTTATGACAGATAGCAATTCCACTTACTGTTTTTAACAGGCAAGGGCAGGTAAATACAAGACAAAAACCACCAGATGAAACAGTCCTACTATTGTTGATAAAAGGTCCATCTGACCTGGTTCACCTTTTCAGACAGTGGCTAAGGCAAGATGCTTCACAGAAAGGTATACGTACTATCAACATAATGCATACCAATGTTACAGTATAATCTCCTTTTCACTAGCCTCAAGCCTCCCTTTTAAATATTCCTTCCTAGCCTATTTCTGCTCTTCATTATAGCAAACTCTGTGAAATGAACTCCATATAATTGCTATGCTTATAGAAAATGAAAATAGAAAATCTTCTGTGCACAAAGTGGATGGGTAAAGCAAAGCTCAGTGTGATGATAAAATAAGCACATAAAAATGTGCTTATGAAATTCTAACACTTTTAAATACTTCTGATTTTAAAATACTGGAGTTTGTTTGTTTCCAAAATTGTCCCAAAACCCCTCATTTTTAAGCAAGCCTTAAAAATGTTTCAAATGGGAAGCTTCTAACTTTTTAATGATCAAAAATGTTTTATCCCTGAGTATATAGGATTTCTGACATTCAAATCAAAACAGATCATCAAATTTCAATTAAATGTTCTTATAAGGCTTTACACACAGGTTTTGGACAGATAGATCATAATATATTCTGGCACACAAATGGGTTTCGAACAGCTAGAGTGGCTAATAAAGAGAAGAGTAACTGATGCTGGAAATCAGCAATAACTAAAGCAGGACTTTGAGCATCCAAAATTACAACCAAGTAATAGTGAAATCTGTTTCTTCCTTAGCACAGCTAGCAATCATTTTACTCCCTGAGGCACAAAGTCTGCCAGGCCCCTATGAGTGCTTTGCTAACTACCGTAAGTGCTATTCTTACTTATAACTTAGCAAGTTATCTTGCAAAAAAAGAGCTCTTTAAATTGACTGTATTGCCACAGCAACTCATCTGCTCCCAAGCTCCGTATGCTAGCGGCAATCTATCCTCAATACCTTGAGCTGCTCCTGAGTCCTGGACCTGTTTTAGTGCAGAGCTTATAGTTGACTCAGGTTGACTCTGGCACACTCCAGAGTGAGAAAACTAGAAAATAAAGAAAATTGTGATCCATTTAGAAAAAAAGCCAACAACAACAATCTGATCAGCAATGTGGGCAAAATTGTATTTTTCCATTTGTTTTTTATTATTTGGATTGCAGCAGCACCTAGTGGCCTCTGGAAAAATCAGGAGCCTCCCATGCACAACACAATCCCTACCATAAAAATCTTACAACATAGATCAGTAACCAGACAAATAATATTATTTCTCCAGGAAGTTTCTGACAACTGTTTATATGGTGATAATCCAGCTAGCAAAACCACATATGCTATAACACCTTTTTTTTCACCCATACTGTTATACATAGTATGGTCGTACATAGGTTTGAAAGCACAAAATTTCTGGGGAACAGCTCAGCGAAATGTTAGGCCCAGGGGTTTGGAGAGAGAACAGCGTATGCTGGGTGCACATCGCAGCACCCCAGGACACCAAGGCACGCCAGCCCAGGGCCCAAAACACAGGAGGCAGCATTTCTCTTGAGTCTGAGAACCCAGACAAACGTCAGCTAGAATTTTCAGAAGATAGTCAGCTAAATATAAAGTTAAGAGACTTCCCAGTGCTGTTGGAAAAATGGGGGGGAAAATCCTGCCAGAGTTGGCTTTAGCATTACTTCCCCTGGATACCTAGGGCACTTTTTCTTCCTTGGGGATGGGAAACCTCATTTGTGGCTAAAGACAAAGTCACCCCTCGCAAGTTTTTTTGAGAGTTTAAGGCTAAAAAAGCCCTGGGGGAGCCGGGGGCTCCAGCCAGCCCTCACCCATGTGCCAGCATGCTGCTGGCTGAGGTGGTGCCCCCAGCCCCTGGGCATGGCTCTGCTCTGCCTGGCTCCTGGCCTGCTGCTGCCACTTGTCCTGCTCACAAAGAAAGGGGGGCAGTAGCAGGGGAACCCCCTGCCATGACATCAGACCTGCCATGACATCAGACCCGCAGTGACATCAGACCCGCCCTGATCACTATCACTAAGTGATTCTGGTGCTGGAGAAACAGCCTGATGGGCAATGGCAGTGCTGGACTTATCTCCCTGCTGCGCCGCCAGGGCAGGGGGAGTTGGTAAAAGTATGGAATGCTGCCTTATAGTGGGAGAGAAATGGAATTCTGTTTCAAAATTAATTAGTTCTACACAATTACTGCAATGACACTTCACAATCTGAATGGTAATAGCTGAAGAAAGGAGGGTCATTTTTGAGGAAAAAACTAAGGACGTTCTGTATATTGTTTTAAAGTTGTAACTTCAAGCTCTTCATAAAATCACTTTACACCTACACACAACTTAATCACCTACACAAACAATATTTGTTTAAAAATTAAACCTGACAGCACCATAAAGATATTATTTTTGCCTTTGAGTTTGAGCACCAGCTTGTAAATACCCATACTATGTCACTGTCAGCATGCTCTGCCAGAAAACACTGCCCTGGTAGAAACCCAGCGGCGACCGTGTCCCTTAAGGAATATGGGGGTGGCAGGGATGCCATCTGCACCCTGGTATTTGCCTGCTGTCCAGCAAAGTCCCTAGTCCGTTCATCTGTGTTACAGACATAGTCCCTGAGATGCATGTAGCAGACTTTTTTTTTTTAATAACATTTTGTAACATGTTTTTATGGACAAGAAAGTGGAGAGCCAACTGAAATATAAGGCTTCTTTCACAGAAAGAAAAACTGGGGCAAAAATCCCTTGCTTACTGTGAAATAAGGCTGTGGGTGAGCTGGAGACAAGGCAGAACTTCTCACTAAATTAAGCACAAACCAAGACTTAGCCTCCTTGTCCTTGACAGACTGTAAAGAACATGACACTTGTACGGCAAGCAGCCTAATTTCCAGTATATTGATATTCAAGGGTAGCTTATGTGGGAATCAGACACTATGGCTGGCAAATGGTACAAGAAAAAATACAGTACTTGTATTAGTTAAGTATGAATGATTCAGACAGTCATTGCCATTTACAAAGTGCAATTGCAAAGTTCCTGTGGGAAAATCTAGTTTTCCATCCTACTATCAGACACAGGTATAATATTTGGGAACACTAGCAGACATCATGATTTTCCAAGGCTTTTTTCTAAATGACCCAAGTACTTATTTCTCTAAGTACCTGTTGAGCTTTTCGTAATACACATAAGAGCAATTATTTAGCACTTGTCATTATTCATGATGCCATGCTGTGAGTTACTTTTCAGTACAAAAGTAGGTAAATTGACTTTTATGATGATTTAGAGGCTAATGCAAGCCTTGTTGATGAAAAATAAGCTGTTGCAGATAATGCAATTTTGATTAAGGAAAAAAAAAACACAACAAAACCCAACAGTTGTAAACAAGCTCTAAGAGCAACATGTTTTAGAATACTTTCATGATTGTACTGTCACGTCAGCCTTGACTGTAATGAACTGCACCAATGTCTGAATGTGCCAGGATCAGCTCAGAAGGCTGTGGAGTTAACTCATGCTATTTTTAAGACTTAAGCCAGCGACAGAAACAACTAGAGACGGATAAAGAATGTGAAAGGCAGAGGAACCTGTCATTTGTTTTCGTTCTATTCTCTTAATTTTCAGATTAAGTAAATTGATGCTTCTTACTGCAAACTCAAGCAGCACTTTTAAAGTATTACTCCACTAGAACTCTTTTTTTCTGAAGGGCTGCACGTTTTGTATGTACTGCTGTTCTCCAGTGAGATATGGGTAAAACTGAGAAAGTTTAAGGATGAAATATAAAACGTCCCTTCCTAACACCATGAAAAGATTCTAAGGGAAGATAAGGAATAAATTAAGGAAGAGTTGTGCCAGTCTGCAATGGCAGTAGGCATAGGTCCAATATAATAAAAGCTTAACTAAAACTGCTTTAAAACATTACCTTAAATAATTGTATTTCTTAAATAGATTTTGTATGTGTATTTGCATACCAAAGTTGTTGCTGTATTTATAATATTGTTGTTACTGCTAAAAGACATATGCTTTGTGTTAGTAAAAATAGGCAAGATTAAGAGTATTTCAGCTTGGTTCACAAAGGAAACAAGGTTTACGCAACTGCACTTTCCGATTCTTGGATGTCATAATTTTCAGATTTTCAGGCCACTTTCAATCAACTTTTGAGAGAAATGAAGAATTTTGAAGATGATGAGGATCACCTAAGCTCAATGAGGATCAGTGGCAGGACAGAAAAGTACCTCAGTAAGGAAAGGCAGGCCTTGGCCCTTTTGCTGTGGTTGTTTAGGGGGATGATGACAGGCTGTGAGCATTTGTACTTCCCAACCACTCACAAACTGTGCTCCGTTGTGGCCTGGAGAATAAACAATATAGTCTAAAAGGGGAACAATAAATATTAAGAATTCTTTGTGCACTATTCAAGGCTTTTGCTTGCTTAGGCCATCACAACTAGGCCTTTGTCAAATTAAACGTGAACAAGAGGCCAGCACGACACATTCTTGATCCCCCTACACACTTAAGGTGCCCTGTCTCAAAGTTTTCACTGGTTCCATTGAGAGTTATTCAGCATGTCCGTAAAACCCATCAGAAAGCCCTACTGGCCCATTTCCTTACCTAAGCTACCTCACACGGCAGTTAGCAGTGTAGCAGTCCTAGTCTCAGGGCAGGGCTGGGACAACCGGGCCCCAGAGCAGGCCCCAGGGGCTGCCAGCTCCTCGCCACACGTGAACGCCCTGAAAACCACAGCACCTCACACTCCCAGCAGGGCACAGGGTGGCGCTGCCAGACCAGCTGCTAATGGTGCAGCCCAACCACAACTACCCCCTTCGGCTCGGCACCCCTGGGCGGCGGGACACCCCGCTGAGGCGTCACACCAGCACCCCAGCGCCTGGCTGCCCGCCATCGCCACCCTTCTCCTCACACCGCCCTGCCCGCAAGCCCCACCCTCCGCGCTCTCCTATTGGCCAGAGCCTCTTTGCCCCGCCCCCAGCGCCCCGCGGGACTTGTCCGTAAGTGTCGCGAGAGGTGGCTATTCCCGGCCCGCCGCGCTGCCCGGCCGCCGCCACCTCGGGCGCCCCAAGGCTGCGGGGAAGCGGCGCCGGTCCCGTCCCACCGCCAGGGCGGCGGCCACCCGTGGCAGAGGCGGGCGCCGCGGCCAGCGCCGACCCCCGTCCCACGCTCACCTCATCAGGTAGTCCCTGAACTCCTTGCTGCGCACATAGTCCACGGCCTTGCGGCCCAGCGCCCCCGCCATGGCGGCCCTCGGCGGCAGGGAGCGCCTAGCCCGCCCGCCTCGCACACTGCCGCCACCGGCACCGGTGACAACTCCCCCGCGCTGCCGCCCGGCGCCCGCTTTACGGCAGCGCCCGCGCCACCGCCCCCTCTGTCACCACAGCGTTGACGGCGCCTATTGGCTGCGGCGGCCCCGCCTCCCTCCGCCTGGGCTCCGAGCCCGGGGAGATGGCGAGGGGGAGGCCGGGTGCCGTAAAGCAACGCGGCGGGTGGAGGGGGGAAGTCGGCTCAAGCGCGACGAGGAGGGTCGCCGTCGGCGGAGCTGCCGGCATTCCTCTGCAGCCCGTAGGGGAGAGCCGCGAGGCGGCTTTCCGAGCCACTATTGGCTGCAGGGCGGCGGCTGGTGGCTTCCCATTGGCCGCCGAGGGGCGTACCCCGCCCCCGCGGCGTCTCGCTCCGCCTCCTCAGCCCCTCAGTGGCGTGTCAGGGCCGCCGAGGGCGTCGGGGGTCTGCGATGGGATGGGCGGCGGGGC
>JAVJGJ010000062.1:50004476-50044039 GCA_035590215.1 Microhierax caerulescens
TACTTGAAAGCTTTATACTTCTCTCTTCTGCCTTCTTGAGGAGCTATTGCCTGAAACAGACTGTTTATCATAAAGGAGCTGTTGTGCGTTTGTACAGTGTCATTTTCTTTAATTCACTAATCGGGATAGAGGTTTTACTTCTGGAGAATGATAATCTGGTGCTGACTCTGGGGTAATAAAGAGTTTCTATAAAAACTTTCTGATCTCTTTCCGAAGCCTCTGAGAATATAAAATCTAAAATTTTGGTACTAGCTATAGAAAAGAAGCATTCTAGTTGCTGACTAGAGGCTTTTTGTAGTTTAAGGTGTATTTATTTGAAGATACTAGAGGTAAAGCTTTTTCCCTTCTATGCTTTTGTTGTTCAGATTTTTTTTTTAATGGCCTAACTTTACCTCAGCAGCAGAATCACTCCTTATCCTTGTGCTTTTCACAGGGTAGTGTGCCTCTTGAACCCTCATATATAGTGGGGCATGTGGCCTCAGCCCCCAAAGAACAAAACCTGACTACTTTGTTCAATGACGGGGAAAACAGTCAGGTATGCTATATGTGAAATTTGAGCTCAAACACTGAACCCCCAATTTAAAATTTGGTCTAAATTGGAACAGAGAGAAAAACTAAGTCCCTTGTAGAATTAGTTTTTGTGGCATTTGCAATCTCAGTCTTTTAAGTTAATGTGAATGCGTAGCATAGTTCATTCTGTGCTGTCTTTTATTTGCTGCTTTTGCTTCTTGCTTTCTCATAATTCCACAGAATATCATAGAGAGCAAGTTTTATAGTAGTGCTTTATAGACCAATTTTTTCTCTCTTAATGAAGGGACTTAAAAATGACTTTGTTCGTAATATCTTGTGGACCTTTGAAGATATCCACATGTTAGTAGGATCAAATATGCCTATATTTGGAGGTGGGAGATACCCTGCTGTGAGCTTGCGTCTCAGGTGAGTTTTGAAGTTAATGAGATACGTATGCCAGCCTTGATTGACTTGTTGCTTTGCTTCCTCTTTAGCTATCTGCATTGTTTGACTGACTCAATTGTTACATGCAGTTTAAAGCATAAAATTCATACTTTAGACTTAAATGGTGATGGCATTGTGAAGTGTAGAAAAACAGAAACAGGAGCCCCAATGCCGTGCTACTGCACTGTGACTTGAGATGCTCTGCTGATTTTTTTTCTGGCCTAAGTAAATCTTTATGTGAAAGTACTGGTGGTTTGCAACCTTTCCTGACTTCAGTGAAAGAATGTTGAGTGTTAAAACACTCCTGTATATCTAGCCCTTAATTTTATTCTATTGCTAATTTTATAAAACAGAGCAGTAGTATTTCTCCTCTTGGGATTCTGAATTTCAGTAACTGCTAGTTGGGCATAAATACTTAATACTTGTGATTATAATACTTCTAAGTTCTGTCTTAATTGTTCACTAATACTTTCTGCTGATCGCTTGATTACTAGCCTTTCTGTTCCTGCCTATGCATAGGCAAAGAATGAGTAGAAACTTGGAACTTGTTTGGTATATTTGTCATCTTTTTAAGACATGTATAGGAATTAACAGTACCTTGCTTTGCAAGGAACTTTGGAAGGTCTGGGAGAAAGCTTGTGCTATAATTAGTTGCAGTTAATATTGCCATTCCTTTAGTATTATTTAATAAGTACTTATTATCTTGGTAATAGTGTGACATCTGAAGCTTGTTAAAAGTTTCAGTATATGTGCAGGCAAAAATTCAAAATTGTTGAGGGAATGTGAGTGTATTTCATTGGAGAGATAGGTACATCTGTTGTATTTGATATAATTCATTGTTATAACACTTCACAAATAATGGTTTAGTATCCATCCACTCTCAGGTGACTCAAATCTAAATCCCATTGGTAAACATCCATAATATTTTCTGAAGAGTAAATAAAGACTTAAATAACATGAGAAATACTTATTCTTAGGGATAACAACAAGCCAATAAATGTGCTGACAGGAATTGACTATTGGTTGGACAACTTAATATGCAATGTACCAGAGCTTGTGATGTGCTTTCATGTTAATGGCATTGTTCAGGTAAGTCTGGCACTTCACACACTATGCACTGTTAATCTGTCCTTCAGTTTCTGAAATTGCTTCAATTGTAACAGATCTCTTTATAATCTTACTGCTCTGACAAAAAGATTTACAAAAATCCTTTATTGCAGAATGAGAAGTATCTACACAGCTTGCAATGGTCATCCAAAAATACTATGTTTTTGATTTCTCTCCCTCCCATGCATGCAAGATTCCTTCTTTCCCTGATGTGTGAATGAAGGCAAAAATAAAAAATGTAGCAGCAGAAACGTTTCTTGTATCTTAAAATCTGTAGTGTTCACTTGTCGAGATAGTTGCATGCTTTTTAAACTTTTGTTTAATTATTTTGCAGTAAACCACACATATCAGCTGAGTTTCTGTTGTACCTGATAGTGTATAGTTGCTTACTAGGCTGACTGGGTTTCATTGAAGTAAACGTAGAATGGTTTGGGTTGGCAGGCACCTTCAAAGATCTTCTCATTCCAACCCCCTGCCATGGGCAGTGACACCTTCCACTAGACCAGGTTGCTCCAAGCCCTGTCCAACCTGGCCTTAAACACTTCCAGGGATGGGGCATCCACAACTTTGGGAAACCTGTTCCAGTGTCTCACCACCCTTGCAGTAAAGAATTTCATCCTAACACCTGATCTAAATCTACCCTCTTTCAGTTTAAAAACATTACCCCTTGTCCTATTGCTACAGGCCCTACTAAAAAGGTTGTCCCAAATATAGTTAGATTTTGTACCTTTACTGGGTTTTTTTCCACCTTTTGTTCTCCAGTTACCATGTTTGTCACAGAAGTGATTTTTAAAAGCTTTTTAAAGCTCTTACTGAGTAGTGTAATCAAGATGTGCTTGTTTTTAAAGTAAATCATAGAAATTAACTCAATTTATTGTGACACTGTATCATAATAGTAGCCTTTGTTTCTTTTAGCAGTTGGTAGAGACACTGCTCTATAGATTTTTGGGGAGGTAGGTAGCAGAAAACCCTCCTGATCTTGAGTTTTAACATACATTCCTTGCAGAAATATGAAATGATCAAGACTGAAGATATTCCCAATTTGGAAAACTCTAATTTTTCTACCAAAGTGATAAAAGATATTGCTCAAAATATCTTATCTTTTCTGAAATCAAATTGCACCAAAGAAGGACATACTTATTGGTTGTTTAAAGGTAAGTAGATTTAGATCAATTTGAAGAGCTTTATGTTAATGCCAGGTTGATTAACGAAAGCTCTTACCTTTCAGCAAGTGGGAGTGATATAGTAAAGCTTTATGACCTAACCACACTTTGTGAAGAGACAGAAGACAAATACCAAAACCCTTTTACAATGCCTGTGGCAATTCTTCTGTACAAGTAAGGTTTTATAGTTTTTGTTGTGATATTTAGTTCTTGGTACAGTTGTATTAAGAATTCAGACCAAAAAGTACAATAAAATTAAAAATACATTAAATGAAAGTAGTCTTTTACATATGAGCTTGGTAAGCTGCAGTCCTATGAAATCAAAACAGACTTTCTTCTGTTCACCATTTCTCAGTATAAACTACACTCTTGCTGAGTAAGTCTTGTAGACCCATCATAAAGTCTGGGAGATCTACATTTGCATCTGGGTACATTTGAAATTCTTCTAGCACAAATAAATTATTCTGTGATTCGTAATTTTGTTCAACCTTCTTCTAGAGTTGCTTGCAATATGATGCTGAAGAAAAACCAGAACAAGAAACATTATGGCACTATCAGGACACTGCTCCTGAATTGTCTTAAGTTATTGGACAATGGCAGACATCCTCAAGTAAGAATTGCATGTTTTCTTATAACGTTTTGTAAATATAATAGAAATGCTGTCATAGTAATACACCTAGTAACATATTTTGTGTTATTTCCTCCTTCCTTTGCAAGGGAGAAAATTTAAATTTATTTGTAAACTTAGAAATTGATTTGTGCTTACAGAAGCCCCAGAGTATTTTTTTATTTTTTTTTTTTAATCATAGCCTTCACTGATACGCATTGCTGTGCAAGCCTTCTGTCCTGCTCTAAAAAGGAACTTGTCATTACATTTGCTCTCTTGCTTTCATTCCCGAGGAGTCCTTTTGTGCTTGGAAGCTGTACAGACGCTAAGGCAGATCTTAGCTGGACAGTGTAAAATGTGAATATAAGAATGTTTTTACTCTGAAAGTGGCTGAACGTTGGGACAGGTTAACCAGAGAGGTTATAGAGTCTATCCTTTGAGGTACAAAAAGCCCAACTGGATGTGGACCTGAGCAGCCTGCTTTGAGCAAGGGGGGTTGGGCTGGGCTAGGCAGTCTCGAGGGGTTCCTTCCAACCTCAACTATTCTGTGATCGATGGGAGATTCAGGAAAAGAACCTCAAACTCTTACCTCTTCATTAGACCATTGTATCAGCCTTTGGTACCTTGATGCTCTGTAGTTTCAAAAGCAGTAAGTAATGAAAAGAAGGTGAAGCTGTAGTGACCTTTATTCCACATAGTTGATTCTGGTTCTTGTCTAAGAAAGACGGGAATCCAATTGCTCTGACAGACAAGTAGTTTATTAAAGTTTAGGGAGGTAAGGAATGTGTGTATGTCTTAAAAAGTATTACTGCTGCCAGATGTGCTAGCTTCTTTTTTCGTTGCAGAAGATAAGGGAGTGTGCTACTTTCTCATTGGTATTTTAACTCAATCTATTCACAATCTTTTCCTTGTCTTAAATTGAGAAATCTGTAGGTTCAGAATGCTATCAATATGTTTAACCAAAAGACAGGAGGCTTGGAAGGCCTTGGCATAGTCACTCTGTGTGCATGAAGCAATAGTGCATGTCACATCCTTCTTAAGGTGCCTAAATGCAAAAGTCCAAGCCTGAAAGCTGTTCCTTAGTGTTTTCCTACACTAGAAAGACTAGTACACTAGAGCTACACAAGAATCAGTGATTTAAGGTGGGACCTAAGCACATAACAGAATTGTTCATTCCAGTTTGGGGACCAGGTGCATCGAAGTAGGTCACTTCAAGGCATATATTTGTGTTTAGTTTGTGTTTTGGTTGTTCTGTTTTGTGTTTTTTGGGGTTTTTTTTTGTTTGTTTGTTTGTTTTCTTTAAGTAGATCTGATCCAATTTTCTTAGCAGACTTGACTCATCTCTTAGTGTCAGAATTCCTGTTGATAGGAGTGTGAGAGTTGTCCGAGCAAGAGTTCGGTTTACTTGAAAACTTGAGGTAGCAAGAAAAGGGCTTAACACTTACTGTAAGGTTTATTATTGTATTGCTCTTACTGGTTTAATTGTTAGGTGTGTGTTACGGTTCTAAAATAACCTTTTCTCTAAGCACTTCTCGTAGAGGAAAAAAGTGTGTGTATGTGTGTATAGTGTGTATACATATTTCTCATCTTGCTGCCTTAGTCTTTGATGGAAGTGTTGAAATGTTCTGGAGTGCAGTCTAATGCTGGACCAGGCTGGCTTTCAGCTGTTTGTGTTCCTTCTCTTTTGAGTGGAATGGGAGGAGGTTATGGAGCAACATGTACAGAACTGCGTAGTACACTTAGGCAGAAAATGAGGTTAAACTTCTGTATGTCTTGCTTCAAGGCTTTTTATTTCTGTATAAAACCAAACTGAAGCAAGGGGTGTAATGCTCCTTGTTTTAGGGCGTTGCCAGTGTGTGTTTTATTTCTCCTGATTTACTGTATAGTTTTATTTGCTTTCTCACTATAAAAAGCAAGCTAGTTACTTCTACAAGTATATCCCGTTTGTGTGCTGTTTTCATGTTTGCCTCTTGAGTTTCAATTTGCATCTGTTATGGTTGTCAGTTCCAGTGTGTTCTTTGATTTTTGAGAAGCTGAAATTGATTTCTTCGTGCTCTAAACCAGGGGTCCTCAAACTACAGCCCGCAGGCTGGATACGGCCCCACAGGGTCCTCAGTCCGGCCCCCTGGTATTTACAAAACGCTCGCCCCCCACCACCACCACCCCGGGGTTGGGTGGGGGAACCAAGCAGCCGCAGATGACTGCCTGCCACTTAATCCGCGCGCCGGCCCCCTAGTTAAAAAGTTGGAGGACCCCTGCTCTAAACTGTTAGTACTGTGGATGCTGCTGCTGCTACAGCATAGCTTTTAAATGTTTGTATCTAAGATCTCATTGACTGTTGCATCCTGAAACTCTGGCCGTGTAATACTAGTACATAGATGAATAAACTGAAGCAGGAAGAAATTAAATGCAGACCCCTTCTATGCTTAGGCCTGCCAGCACATAGTTTTCATTACTTCCTAATTTTTTTCCATGCAGCAGCAGTACAGAGAAGAGAAAGGGTAAATACCTCCTTACTGTCAACTAAGATAGCTGCTGGGTTTTTCTCTTACGGCAGATTTTGCGTTTTTTGTGTGAATTAGAACAAAAGTGGAGGAGGTAAAAGCTTCTCTGGAAGTCAGCATAACTGCTGTTTGAGACAATCTGTAAAACTCAAAAGATATGAATAAACAATTCTTAGGGTGATGCTGGAAAGAACAGAATAGAGTGATAAAGAGCTGCCCTAATATATTTTTTCTTTTTTTTAAAAAACCATACAAACAACAAAGCAAAGCTGTCTTGACCCAAGGTGGTCTGTGTTCCCAATTTTACTTTTACATCCTTGCTTACAGAATGACATAAAGACCTTGTAATGTGGGGGATGAAGCCAAGTGTGGGCAAGTTTGATTGCAGGGTCTGCATGCTCATATATGGATATTTAATAACACTGCAAGGCTTTGTTCCTTAAATATTCTTTAAAGTTTGGTGCTCAAGGATATGGTCATACAATGTGTGTGTGTGCAGGCTGGATTTACAGGTTATCAAACACCTGTTTGCATGTACTCTTTACTCCTTGTTCTAAGGCAATTTATATTGATGTTGCCTCTCAAAAGAAAAATAACTTGAAAATAAATCACTAATTTTTTTTCTTTTATTTAAAAAGATTATTGCTTCAGCAAACTACATGTTATCAGAGCTTTTTCAGCTGGATGAACCTAAAAAGGAAGATGGTACAGACTTCCCTATAAGTGGAAATTCTGATGAAAGTTATAGCGAGGAAGAGGAAGAAATGCCAGACAGTGATGAAAATGGTTCCTACAGTAACAGTTCTGATCCGCCAGATGACAATAAAGCAGTGGCTGTAATCAAATCTGTTGGGGAGTTATCAGTACCAGAAAAGTACAAGTCTGTTCATCGAATCCGTGTAAGTAAAGCTGTGGATTTTTTTAAAGGACTTTCTTGAAAGATTTAGTTCATGTAGCAAGGCTTGTTTCTGAAATTCAGTTACCTATTTTGTGCTTCATTTAACCTGAAGACAAGACAGTGGGGAAAAAACCTTCTTGTGGGCTGCTCATAACATTTGAGGTCTTTGAATTTTACAGTATAGCAGGTTTAATGTATATTTTCCCCTACCATCTTGCATTTGTCCTTTGTGTCAGCATAGCAGGCTACAGAAAAATGATTTCTGTCGCAATAGTAAGAAAATAGGCCAACTGTGGCTATGTGTAAGCACTGTAGATGACCACAAGTTTGTGTGGATACCTAGGGTATCTTAGTATTTTATTTCTGGAGCAATGTTGATGTTTGAGGGTTTTTTTTCTGAGATCAACAGCTTTTACTTCCACAGAGTTAGTGTTTGATTTCCCTTTGTCTTTCTGAGGTAACTGATCGGAATACAGCCATTTGATTTCCCTGAAAATTTGGTTCTAATAAATTTTAAAGAAGAGGTGAAGCTTCACTCTGCACGTGTGTATATGTTGTGTCTAAGGGGACAGCTGGGTGCATGGCTATAGTATTCCTGAAACTTTCTTGGCATACATGTGCCTGATAAAAGAATTGGCAGAAGTGTAATACTGCTACCTTCATTGCACTTTCTGCGCATTGTTACTGTAACAAAATACAGGAACACGAGAAACTGGGAAGCTCAGTGAAGAAACTGTTAATAGCATTTTATTTCTGATATTTTACTTACCTATATAGGGATATGATTGTGAAGTTACTCTCATTGGTCAAAAGCTAAGCCCTTTTTCTAATGTCTGTGTTGAGTAGTAAAGAACAAGATTTCCTAAACGAATTCGTAACTGTTATTGCATCTTAATTTCTAATGCTGCAAGGTCCATCAGCTGAAAACACAACTTGTACAGATGCAGAAGTACTCAGTTTCCTGTTTCTCCTCCCACTTCTACTCAGCCTTAGAAAAAAACCCCAAAAATACAAACTCCCCCCCCGAAATCCCAAAGCTTTGAGTTGTTCAAAGGTGACAAAAGTGCAGCTTTGATGTATAGGCTGAAGAAATTATTTTTGTGCAGTGTTGAATCTTATCCTCCCAGATCTGCATTGCAGACCCTCTGTGGATGCTTTTGTAATTACTGATGGAATAGAGACATCTCTTCTCTTTGTGATTACTGGGGGAGACCAAGTAAAAGACTAGGTATACGAATTGCTCACTAAGGTAAAGGAAAGAAATACTGCAACAGTTTTTTAGTCTAGAGTTCATATGTTCCATTAACGCATTTCCTTAATGCTAGGTCTCATTTGCATCATCTAGCCAGTAACTTTCTCCTGTTGCACATTTTCCTTCCTTCCCTGTGCCCCCCTCCCTGAAGCCTAGCTGTGCGTTTCCTGTCTGCCACGGCACTGAAGAGCGCTGCAGGCTAGTGCTCAACTATGTCCTGGAGGTAAGTTTACAGTCAACTTTCTAGTGATATTTCACCTAGTAACCCAATTCTTGATGTATTCTGTAATTTCCTAAAAAAACATTTCCTAAACGTTGCTTTCAAGGTGACTTAGATTATTTCTTTTTTTTTTTTTGCAGGGCTTGAAGTCTGTTGACAGCAGTGTTAAAAAAGAGGGTGACCTTCCTGCAGCTGATCCCAGCACTCCAATCCCATTGAAATATGAAGATGAATCCACCAGTGGTGGTCCCGAGTGTCTGGAAAAACAGATGGCATTATTTTTGGACAAAAGTAAGTTGTATTGTGCAATTAAGACCTTTCCAGTGCCAACACAAACTGCTGCTACTTTATTTTGATTGTCAAAACAGCGTACTTACAAGTCACTAATTATACTACTGCCTAAGCAAAAGTAATATATTGAAAATCGGGGAACACTCTTTCCCTTTTAAATATGAAAAGAATAGTTTGTTTGGGATATTTTGCATATCAAAGTGATCGTATTAGTAAACACATAATTTACGGGGCCATATTTAGATGTGGCTTGCAGATGACCTCCATTAAGGACTTAGTATTTTGGAGTTTGATATGTGGAACACGACAAATTGCATGGGTTCTTTTTAAAATAGTCTTCAGTTGTGGGGTTTTTGTGACTTCTCACTTCTGGCAGGTTTTTCTCCTACATTATGTTTGCTGCCAAGTTGCATATCAAATGTTAATTAGGATTTTGTTTTCTATCTTGTACATCTACAATTGTGGAAGGAAGCAGCAAAAAAAGATTTTTTTTTTTTATTTTGCTTAAATACTCATAATGCAGAAGTTTCAGACTATAGTCTGTCTACTTACTTTTTCTCTGGAGTACCATAAAAGGGTAGAGGAAGAAAGACTTCTGAAATTAGAGTTCTCTGCAGGGTGAGAAGCCCTACAAGCATAACCCAGGAAGAAACTTCTCTTGCGTGTTTTGACAATTCTTTCTTCTTTCCTTTTTCCTTGCTTCCTCCTTCAAAAAAATCTCAAAATAATAAGCAAGTTCCATTTTGAGTTACTAGTTTAAGTGTTCTCATATTTCTCTTCCAACTTTATGATTCTCTTGAATGTCAGTGACCTGGACTTGTACACATACTTCCTAGTTTTTATCACATATATGACCAAGGAGTTCAACACCTCCATCAGAAAGTTACGTTGTGCCCAGCTTGCATAAATCCTGTGCAGTACTTCTAATACGGACTGTGAGACTTAATTTTTACCAAGATCTACAGAGAAATTCTACCTAGGGCAGCTCAGCAAGAGCAGTGGGCAGATTTCAGCTCTCCTGCAGTCAGGCTCTGTTTTTGCCTTCAGGATTTGGAACTGGTAACATGCTGCAGCTGCTTGCCAGCTGGCAAGGAGAATGTCCAGGTTAACTTTTTCTGTTTAGAAACAAGTGTTACCTGGGGGATGTGGGAGCTGAATATTGCACAGATGTCAGAACAAACCAAAACAAAAAAACACCCAAAAAAGCCCCACCCTCCAAAAAAACCCACAAAACAAAACAAAAACCAAACAACAAACTCAACCAAAACCAAATAACTTAATTTCTGGATCTGTGCTGGAGTAGCGATGGTGTTGCTTGTTTAGGTCATAAGGATTGAACTCAACCTAAAGAAAAACATTTCAAACACAAGGGGGAAACTTTTGCTTCTCCAGCATGTGGGTTTATTTTCTGTGATGCAGTATATAGTTTCTCTGCTACGTATGTATGTTGACATATGTATAGAAAGTGTAAGTGCTCTTAATTCTTGAATTTTGAGCCTGGAGAACTACTTCTGAATGGTATATGGACACAGTATGTGTGCATTCTGCATGAGGTGTTGCTGTATTAGATTTGGTTTTGTTATAAACACATAGTTCTAGAGCTTACTAAAGAGAGTGGCCTTGCAGGTCAGGCCTTATAGGTCCACCTGTGAGCAAGAGACTCATTTCTGCCTGCAGATACTGTCAGGACAAAATTCTGTCCTTTGGTCTGTCTAAAGCCAAGTCACTTGTTCTTTCTGGTTCCATTACCGAACCCTGCAGCATTGAAGGAACCTTCATATTCTTATGGTGGGGATGTCTTGAAATGAGCATGAGACAGACATTGGTTTTCCTTGCAGAAAGGACCAGGTTATCCAGTTCCTTTTGTGCTGGAGGCTAAACTCACAAGTGGAGGCTTTCTCACTTTGAGACTGTTTGTATAGAAACAGAGCATGTATCATAAGGATTTGGTAGAGAACATGACACGTTATGCCTAGCTTTCTTGCTCTTTTCTACTGCTGTCTAATGGAATAGTCTTGGTTGCTGCATCTATGTTTCAAAAGTATGAGAGGTTAGCTGCATTGACTCAGAGCTCACTGTGTTTGAGCATCCTGCTACCAGTGGACTACCTGGAAAAGTTCAAAATATTGGGTCAATTTTGCAGATGAAAAATGTAGTGGCAGACAAGTTGGTGTAACTCTACTTGTGCAGAGCTGTACTAAGGCAATTTGCATTCTGTCTGAATGCTGATGAATTATGTCCAACCTCTAACATCTGTTATGGAGATGAGATTTACTAACGAGGTTCTGTTGCATTACAGTGGGCTCATTTCAGAAGGGTAAGCATTCCAGTCAGTCAGGAATGATTCCTGGATCGTGGCAATATAAAATGAAACTCCAGCTCATTCTGAAATCATCGAAGGCTTATTATGTCCTATCTGATGCTGCTATGATTCTACAGAAATATGGGAGAGCGTTACGATACATCAAGCTGGCTTTACAGTGCCACGGTAAGTTACTTGAATGTGTTTGTCATCTGCACCACTGCCTGTATATACCTTTCACGATATTAAATGCTTCTTGTCTGCATGATTTATCTTAGTGGTGTGCAGTGACAAGTCTGACAACTGTGCGTTTAGTTAACTAAGCGTCTAGCTCATTGTTTGGGAGGGAAGTTTGTAGTAAGAATAACTCTTGTCTCTGTTTGGTAGAAAGGTGTTCCCATGCTGACAGATTGGGAAAATCTGGAGCTTCAGAGGACTTGGAGTTGGGAAAGTTGTTCTGGTGCCAAGACCAAGATAATATTCTGTGGTCAAAGTGCTATCGCTGCAGGCAGATGCTTTTTTGCTGGAACTGGTGGTTCCCGTTTCATTTAGATATATTCCTGACTCTCAAAAATACCAAAGCTGTTCGTCAGCTAAATTGAATACTCCTCTAAAATGAAATATATCTTCAAGTATTACTGAGGAAAACGAAGAAAGTAAAATCAGGCTGTTTAGAATATTACTACCGTAATGAGAGTAACTAGTTAGAAAATGCCATTAGCTTAGTACTGTAGTGCTGCTATTTTGCTTCCATGTTTGTAGGGCTTGGGGCAGGAGGAGTCTTATAAAGGAAGAACACTTGATCTTAAGATGAAGTATCAATAACTCAAAGCATTCTTCACTTTTCAGTCTTTTAAAGACTTGAGAATCAAGTTTAAGCTGTACCTTTTGGAAATTAATTTTTCAGGCTATATCTCATTTGAGTTAATCTGTAGAAATTCAGTTTTCCTTTAGTTAAATCTGAGATTAGCATTTGGAATTACCAAATTCACTGTTCATCTTGGACAACATAGTTGCTCTTTCGAAACTGTTAGCTGAGCAGAGCAGCTATGACTTTAAAATAGGTTAGTTTTTCTTAGCAGAAAGTATGTTGTCTGCATACAGAGAATGAGTGTGATAGGTATCATAAAACCCAATTATATTGTCAGTCTGTGCCAAACCTTTTGACATCTAATTCTTTTTTTTCCCCCTCCCTCATCCATGGGATTTTTTTTCTAATAGATACCTACTGTTGTCTCTGCGCCAGCATGCTTCCTGAAGTATTAGTATTTCTTTGTCAGTGTTTAACCCTTTGTGGAGATATCCAATTAATGCTTGCTCAGAATGCAAATAACAGAGCAGCATATCTTGAAGAATATAATTACCAGACAAAAGAAGATCAGGAAATATTACACAGTCTTCATAGAGAATCCAGGTGCCAAGGTATGATACTGATACAAGATAACTGCTGTAATTTGGTTATGTGACAGACATAAGTAATTGTATTGTGCTTCCTCAAAAGCATGCACTAGTAATGTTTCTGGAGGAGGGTTTATTATGCTTCAGTTCAATTTCCTTCAGAGAAAGCTTATCGTGCCTGTCACACCTAAGGAGGCTGTCAGTATGACATGCCTGAAGCTGTAAAATAACTAAATTTAGATACTAACTGTTTAAGTAATGGGTAAATTTTGCTTACCTGCAGAAACTGTGGGATCATTCTGACATGGGTCTTATATTTGGTCATCTTTCAGGGAATTTTCCTCTAGACTCTCACAGATTTAAGTTTATTTGGAAATACTATTTGACATGCAGGCTTTGTGGTTTGTTTTGTAGCGTTTGCCTGGGCTACGGACTTGTCTACGGACTTGGAATGCCAACTTTCTGTCAGCTGTAAATGTTATGAAGCAGCTTATGAAATTTTACTTTTCAGCAATTTAAAAAACCAAAATCCAGAGCAGCATATACAGGTACTAAAGAGGATGGGCAATATCAGGAACGAGATTGGAGTGTTTTACATGAACCAGGCTGCTGCAGTGCAGACTGAGAGAGTGGGCAAGTACTCTTTCCCCCCCCCCTCCTTCTTACTATTTCACAGAACTACAAAAACAATCATGTTCACTAGTTGTGCTGGAAGCCTTGTGTATTTCTAATTATAAAGAAAACATTTAAAGAAATCTGTAGGAAATACTTTTTTGTAATTGATAGTATGTAACTTGAATGTCCATTGTAAATATTTGTCTACAGTAGATTACTGTGGCTTGTAAATTAAGTCTAAACTGAATAATGGGGTCTATAGCTTTGGAGAAGTTCCTTTAAAGCGGGTAGAATGCCTTCAAAAACAGGATGGCAACTTTCAACCAACTCTTGTTACAGAAAGGAGGGCATGTTGCATTCTTGATGTTCAGTTGAACCCAGCATGGCATGAACAAGTGTAATCTTAATTTAAACATAAGAGTAGTTTTGCTAAAGTCAGCCTAGGAATTTTTTTGGCAAGTAAATCCTTGGAAGGTTTTCTTCTGGTTTATTTTTGCTGGTTTTTTTTTTTTAGGAAATAGAGGTTACCTAAGCTGCTTTGCACAGCAAAGTGTTTGGTAGGTTTTTGTTTTTGAAAGCAAAACCAATAATGTCTACAAAGAAGAGTTAAATAAACTAGAACAAATTAGATACTGGTGGTTCAGTTCAAACAGCTCCAGTCTCCCAAATACTAGTTGTTTTCTGAGACCTTTGTCCAATTAGTATTTGAAAGATTTTGTGTTGGACTTCAATTTTGTAATTTTTCATCATCTCTGTGTTTTAGTAGAACTGCTATTTAGCTAAGTCTAAGCTGAAATACTGGATTTCACTTGTCTGTAAAAGTAACTTGTTTCATATTTTACTACACTTCATACATAATTGTTTTCATACTTTTAAGTTTATAAAGCAGCTGCAATACCCGGAATATTACTGTAGAAAAAAAAAATAGCTATTTTATCCTGCTTTTTTCCCCTGGGTTTTGTGTCATGTTACCACAGTTCTTTTGAAAGTATAATATGTATGATAGTGCACTTTGGGCATTACAGTTTTCATATGTTTGAGGTTTTCTTAGGAGTATTTTCCCAGAATTGGGTTTTCAGAATAATTTACTACCCTTAAATTCTAAAAGGTCATTTATGAGAAAAAGAACATAGTGGAAATGTTTGTTCAGTATCTTTCAAGAACTTGAATGAGACTGTAAGCCTTGTGTCTTAACCCTAGTGAGTAAAAACGTATCGACGACAGAACAGCAACTCTGGAAGAAAAGCTTCTCTTGCTTTGAAGAAGGAATTCAGAATTTTGAGTCAATTGATGATGCAACCAATGCTGCTCTTCTGCTGTGCAACACAGGAAGGTTGATGCGAATCTGTGCCCAAGCCCACTGTGCAACTGAAGGCGACTTCAAACGAGAGTTTTCCCCAGAAGAGGCCCTTTATTATAATAAGGTAACATCATACTATTTTTAGAATGTCCCGCACCCTAACTTGTCTTTTACTGTAGAATATGTGCAAATGTCTTTGTAAATATCTGTAAGCCTTGATGTAATAACTTGAGATACCTCTTCTGCTTTCATATTACCTTAATCCGTGTTTTGTAGGCTTCAGTATTGTTGAGGTTTAATTCCATTGCCCTGAAATAGTTCAGATCCTGGTGTTTAACAGACTGCAGTATCGTGCACAAGGGAGATGGAAATGCCTGTTCAGCATTAAAGTTAGGACCAAAATGGTTGTAAAGAAATTACTGAAGAAGGCTCAGATAGGTGTTTTGGAATGCTTCCTTGAGAATGAGTAAAAGGAAACTAATTCCTAGCTGCTATAAATACAGGCAGTAACTATGTATGCGTATTATTTTGTCATCTGCAGGCTATTGATTACTATCTGAAGGCATTAAGATCACTAGGTAAGAGAGACATGCATCCAGCTGTGTGGGATTCTGTGAACTGGGAGCTGTCTACTACATATTTCACTATGGCAACTCTACAGCAGGATTATGCTCCGTTATCTAGAAAGGCTCAGGAACAGGTAATACACAGAGCGTTTATGGCAACATCTGAAAAAATAAACTATTTTCTTACTGGACAACTGAACAGTGAACAAAATTGATATTGGAATAACTTTCAAATGTTTATTAGATTGAAAAACTTCTGTGAAGTTATTTCTTGTAAAACAGAAAACATTTAGTGACCTGCCTTTTTTAAAAGTTTTGTTTAATGAAAAGAGTGTGTCACAAACAGATTTAACTCTTACGCTTGCACACAGTTGTGTTCTAGTTTCAGAGTAGCCACACTACATCTTTTTGGTTTGGTTTGTAGATAGAGAAGGAAGTTAGTGAAGCCATGATGAAATCCTTGAAATACTGTGATGTTGATACAGTGTCTGCGCGACAGCCTCTCTGCCAGTATCGAGCTGCAACCATCCACCACAGGCTTGCTTCAATGTACCACAGTTGCCTGAGAAACCAGGTATTAGTACAAACTTTATTTTTTCTGCATAGGTTCCACACATAACATGTCCATGTGCATGGAGGTTGATAATTATTCTTCTACCTGTAGTTGGGATATATTTATTTACATGATTTAACCAAAGAAATTTGAGATGCTTGATTTGCAATTCATTGTGAAATATTATGTTATTTTTTAGTGTAGTATTGAGCTTTATGGTTTTATTCTAAGTAGTTCCATGCTCTCGTAACAGAAGCCATTGATGATAAATATTTTCTTTGGTTTGGTTTTGTGTCCAAGCCACTCTTCTGATACTTGAGCAACCAGCATTCTGCTAGAACTTTAGCACAGAATTTATTAAAGCCTTAGAAAGCAACATGCAAATCGGCACTGATTCATTCATTTATTTATTTATTTATTAACCCCAAAGTAGCATTCTTTATGGCTGACTTAGTTCTACTTGGTGTGAATTTGTTAGCATTAGCTATGGAATTACAATAACTTGAAAGATGGTGTGGTGGTGGTGATGTGTTCTAGAACCGTGCAGCCATTCATATAAACCATGATGCAGTGAGATGAGGAATGACTATGGGCACCTTGTGAACCAGCCAATGCAGGTGGTTTTTTTTCCTAATGGTTATCTCACAAACATACAAACTGTCTGGGATTTACTGTGTACCCTAATTTGAGTGCAGGTTGGTGATGAACATTTGAGGAAGCAACACCGTGTACTTGCTGATCTTCATTATAGTAAAGCAGTACGACTTTTCCAACTCTTGAAGGATGCACCCTGTGAGTTCCTTCGTGTGCAGCTGGAAAGGGTGGCATTTGCAGAATTCCAGATGGCAAGTAAGTCTGGCTCTGTCTTACTACAACAGCTTTCCAAATGACTGTTAGCTCTTTAATTTCATTTTTAGATAACTATGTGTATGAGAGCAGGACTAATCTGCTTCTTGGAACAGAATTTTCTTCGAGAGAAGAGATTTTTTTTTTTATCTTACTGATTTTCTGTTAACAAGAACAGTGCATGCTTTTGTTGTGAGAACTCTGTAATTGGGATGGAAGAAAGTGCAATCTGTGACATAACCCGTTTGTGTCATGTTTCCTTTTTTTTTTTTTTTTTTTTTTTTTTTTTTAGGTCAGAACAGCAGTGCTGGGAAATTAAAGACTTTGTTTGGGGCCCTAGATATAATGGCAAAAACCAAAGGTGCATTCCAGCTCATCAGAAAGGAGCTTGTGTCAGAAAGTGAACAGGTAAACAAAAGTCAAGTGGTGTGATATTGGCTCCCTTGTCTCTCTTGCATTCCTGTAAAACTGTCATTTGGCAATTAAGATACTGCTTGGTCACTTTTCAGTAGAGCTAGTTGCTTAATAGTGTGGCAGGCTTTGAGCCTATTGCAATTCTTGTCTAGCCTTTAAGTGGAAGCAGATTAAAAAAAAAATTGCTCTAGAACATGATTCGGAGATGGATTGAAACATGTATACTGCCTGACTGAGTGAATGGGGTTCTGTGCAACTCCGTTATCCCTTAAAGATCCCTTATTATCCATTAGAAGTCATCTTAAAGAACTTAAGAATGTATATAAATGGGAATTTCTCTATATAATATATTGAACTATTAAAATGTGGAAGGTTATCTGTAGCTAGTGTTAATTGGTTCTTGATGTCTGAATAATTAACTTGCAATATATGCTGACCTGGTGTTCATCCCTTGCTAGCAATTTGAGCAACAGATTGAGGAGTCAGGTCCATAATTTTCCTGATATTTTGAATATATTGAATACTCCAATGGACAGCGTAGGCAGTCGGTGTAACTTGTGTGCAGTGTAGACCTGAGCTAACTACTGAAGCCTCATAAAGAGGGTGTCATAGTAGTTGGGGTGTTGGTACCACTTCTGTAAAGAGTAAGCTAACCTGCAAGTGCAGTTGTCTGACTTGACTGAACTGTGTTTAAACGTTGGAGTTGAGCGAAATGGTTTTTGTTTTTTCTTTTCCTGTAGATAAGCGAGAATAAAAGTACTGCTGAGAATGTGTCACCTAATGATTCCTCTGCTGGCCTTAACAAAGAAGAAGTATTGAAACTGCTTGGTATTTTTGAGTCCAGAATGTCATTCCTTCTCCTCCAATCCATTAAATTGTTAACTGCAACAAAAAAAAAAATTGGGTAAGTTGAACTTTGATATGCATGTGTAGGTGTGATTGTCATCCATAAATCCATACAGAGAATGTATCTTAACCAGGCAGTAAAGTCACCTCCATAAAAGAATAAATAACACACTCTTCTGTGTAAAGAAGGAGCTGAGGTATGCCTTAACCATCTAAATTTTGAATGGTTTATGTGGTTTTGTGTGTAATTAACAGAATGACCAAGAAACACCTTTAATGAGTGTATCTAGGCAGCTTTTTTCTCTCCTCTTTGTGACAGCAGTCCAGGGCTGAGTGAGTTAAGAAAAAAAAATCAGACTTGAATGGCTGTATTCAAATGGGAAAACAATGGTTTGTAATAGTTGCCTGAAGTGCATGGTGCAGTTATGAATCACTGGTGCTTCATCATGCTCTGTGATACCTGACTTACCCTTTAGAGGATATAAATCCTACGTCCTCATAGGTATAAATTCATACACAAAGCAGTTTAACTTGTACTGCCATAATTTTGCTGGCATAATTCTCGCTGTCTTTTGTTTGTAATCAAACTGTTCGCTCAGGGAATGAGGTACATGTGTGTGGTGTCCTTTATCTTAATTGACACTGGTCTTTGTCTGTGACAGCACTTGAAAGCTAGTGGGGGAGAAACCACTGCGTACTGATTATCTCTTCATCTACCTTGAAAATAAAACTTGTTAGCTACAGCACAGTTTAGCAAGCAAAATACTTCAGAATAAACGTGGGCACATCAGCAATGCTGTAAATAGAGGGGGGCTGTATTGGGAAGATACTCACTGGCATTAAAGAATTTTCTAATGCCTAATGGCATCATGCAGTGGAAAAAGAATCTTCTGTCTTGCTGCTGGGATTCAGAACAAACGTGGCTTCTCCTTTTTGTGTTGACCTTGAAGTGTTGTTGGGATTTGGCGTGGTAGCGTAATTCCTTACACCACTACTTCTGTTGGTCTGATTTGAGTGTGTGTGGTGCTGCCTTTGGGATCCAAAAGATACCTTTTATTCCCTCAGCAGCAAATGTGTTTGCAGAAGCTACAGCAACACTGCTATTGCTGTTTCTAATGTTACTTAAAGTTAGATTATGAAAATGTGGCATTAGTTCTAGTACATGGTTCTAGAGAATTCTTTTATTGTTGGAAGTTGTCTTAATAGTTTCTCAGATTGAAGCGCTGCTGATACAAGTGCTATTTTGCTAAAAGCAAACTGAAATTCGTTCACTCTGCACAGTCAGTTGTCTGCTGATAGGAACAGGCTGTGAACAGAAAACGGGGAGATGGGGAAAAAACCCACGTGCTTCCCTGGTGCTGGTTTAGGCGCAGTGTTCGGTGCTTTCACTTTTTTAAAAATGAGCTGCCACAAGGTGGCAATCTGAATGTGTGAAATTCAGGGGACTGAAGCATAACTCGGATGTAACAAGTAGATGGCCCAAGCAACAGAGCAAATTGTTTTAGTTTTGTTGTCTCATAATATGGGTAAGTGTTGTAAAACAAAAAGCCTCTTTGCTTATGTTTGGGGGCTCCCCCCGTTTACTTTTTCATCGTTGTCTTGAGCGGGGTTTTGTACTGAAGATTCCATATAGGGAACAAGTTCCAGTTTGGATGCTGTGAAATAGCACTGTTAGAAAGTGTGAAACTTTTTAAAATGGATCAAGGCTAAGCTTGAAACTACCTTTTGTTAAACCTGTTGAGTGCTTTGCGTAGGTTTCCTCAGTTCTGCTTTGGAGAAGAAGGTAATGTCTGCCTTCTGGTTTAATAATGGGTTGAAAAGGGAGGAAATTGGAGCCCCTAAATGCTGTTTCAGGGTCTCAGACGTAGTTTGGCAGGGAACAGGAGAACAAGGTGAAATTAATGTCCGATAGCAAAACCTGCAGACTAGCAATAAAACTGGATGAAATCAGAATTTTACCCTCTAAAATTTAAGCGCACAAGTGTAACTGAACTTGGCCATGTAAATCGGAGGGAAGAAGTAATTGAAAGTAATAATTAACTCTGGGAATTCTTTTAACTTATCCTGGAAATACTTTGTGTTTTGGTGGCTTTTTATTGACTACCTGTTCTGTTTAATAAATAAACCTGTCTGGCTTCTGCCAAGTGTTATGAATTTGATTTGCTTCACTTTTTCTTGGTAATGCCCAAAGAGTTTGCAATTAAACTCACTGCTGCTTGTACACTTATGTGTTTTATTTATTTATAGTATCAATGGTAGCATTTTTTTTTTTTTCATTTTTTCTAGTTTGGGTCACTTACTAGTCTTGGACATTAAATGTAGCAGAGCAGGGTGGCAAAGACAGGGGGGTAATGGTGCTGAAGCAGAGGACCAGGATGTGTGCAATAAGTGATTTACAGTCTTTGAATGGAGAAAGTTGGTGGGAACTTAGACTGCGGGCTGGCAAAAAGAGGAAAAGCTCTTTTGTGTAGAGGTGTCGAGCACGGAAAAGTCTCTTATCGTAGGGAAATAGCTTGGATGTATGGAACTTGAGAGAACGAAGCCAGGTTGTGGGTGTCAGACTTGGAACGGGAAAATTATGTCCACAGTGGTTTAGAGGGGAGAGCTAATAGCAAGCAGTGGCAGAGGAGCAAACAAACAGTGTCCTCTGAGCGTTCGGGTGTCTGTCTGGCACAATCAGGTTAGACACTAACTTAGACAAAAGTACAGAGTTTTGGCATCTAGACCTGAATTTTGGAGGGTTTATGATGTGATTTTGGATTATGACATAATAAAATGGCCAGACTGGAGCTGAATAAAAATCAGAACACCTTATCCCTCCTGCAATATAAACAGGGGCTCTGACTGCAGTGCTGTGAAATGGCAGGAAATAGGAACTAAGGCAAAAAGAGACTCGCAGCAAAACACCAGCCATGTGGTTTCACAGGGATAGTCATCACTGTCGTTATTTAATAATAGTTTTTGATAATTTGCAGAATAAAATATTGTGGTGAAGTTAATAGGTTGTACTATATGTTTTCTTTTTAGGGGCATTAATGAAGAAGAAGTTGTTCTTAAAACAAACAAGCAAGTTTACTCCCTGCTGTTGCGTGCAACTGCTAACAAAAGTATGACCCTGCTAGAACGAATAGAGGTAATCTTAAATTTACTGGAACAGCTGGCTCAAAACGCCGAAAATAGTAACGGAGGAGTTCAGTGACTGAAATGATGCAAACCAGCAGAAACAGTGCCTTGCTACACATGGGATCAGCAGTAGCTTTTCCCATGTCATATTTGTATTTGTTGAAGGTGATAATATCACCTGCATCGTTAACATTGCACATCTGGGAAAGAACAGGAATTCCTTTTTATCCTGAGGACTCTGTACTGGTTTGGTTACTAGAGTTTCTTTGTTTGAAAAGCCAATTTTGGGTTTGGGATAGGAACAACAATTTTTAATGTTGGAGAACTTCAGTTTATCTCTTACAGATAATGGGCTTTGCAGTGATATACATGTTTTGCATAAAAATGTAATCTCACAGTTGCTCTAGTTTGGTATTTAATGGAAAAACACTTTGCAAGCAAGGCTTCACTGAAACACTTCAACCGGTAACGTGACCCAGAGTTGTACAAGGACATTTCTGTGAATATGTGGACGTGCCACCTCTACCACCACTGCTGTCTTGCACCGAAACGTGTGCCTTTCTCGCTTTGATGCAAGAATCTTGCAAATATTAGCCATCACTGGGACTTCATTTACCCCGGAAAGTGAATGGTTTTAGCTGTGTTTGAATTAATCAAGAAGAATATTATCTTTTTCAGACTTGAAACTGTGAATAAATGAGAGCATATTTTTAAATAAGCTATTTATTAAATATAAACTAATGAATCGGTCTGCCTTGTTTTTATTGGTTATGACTGTTACAACCCTCATCAGAGAAGCAAACAGCTCAACAGAACTAATTAAATAAACCAATTGGAAAGGCAGCAGGGGCTGGAAAAAAACCCTGTAAAATCAGGTGAGTGTAGTCTTACTTCAGCATGTGAGGACTGGGTTTTTTTGGAAATGTGTATTATTTAAGGTTTTCAAAAATATGTCTTAATGTTTTTTTACAAATAAGTGTGGTTCATCATAGGATAATAACAGTACAAGGAACTGTTTATTCAAAGGTAGTAACAGTTTTCATGTGTCTATGCATGCACATGCGGTTTTTTTAATTATACTTAAGACACAAGTGGTTAATTAAATAGTTAAGTTGCTTGTTTTGCGGAGGTGATTCTTACTTTCATGGTGACAGACACAGAGTGACATTTTTTTTGTATGGGGCACGTTTTCACCCAGAAAACCCCAGTTTGTAGAAATTTCTATCCTGACAATTTAAAAATAGTTTTACAAGTGCAGCCTTAGATCTCTCTTCAGAAGAAACCTGATCTTTCTGGTGCAACACAGGGCACAAATAACCTGAAAGAAGCAAAAGCACCTTTTGGAAGGATGAAAGATGACAGGTGTTGTGTGTATCTGTTCTGTCGATTCTGATTTTAAATGACTGATCTGAGAAAGAAAGATTTCTGTGTCTTTTCCTGCCTTCCAGCTGGGGGCTGGCTCTGGGCAGCACCCCTTGCACCCACCTTGCTTCTGGTGAGGTCGGAGCTGTGGAAAATTGAACAGCAGGTGTCTGAGGTAAGACTGCTAAAAGCCCTGTGTTTGAAACTTATCATTGAGAAGCTTGGCAGCAGCGAGGAGTGAAAGAAATGAGTTCATGACAAAAAGCTCTTCTTCAGAGCAGAGGAGCTGAGGGGTGACTAAGCAGGACTGCCGAGATCAGTGATGGTATCACAGAGCTACTCCGCATTGGAGAAGTCTGCTGATCTGACGGCCGCTGGCAGGTTCCTGGTGTAAGGGGAAGTTCTAGCTGAAAGCCACTGATCAATCCGATGTCGCAGGCTATCTTGCTGCACGGGTCAAACACTGTTTACACCTGCCCCTATCCTGCTGTTTTTGGAAGCAGCTGCTAGCACAGCGTGTGCTTCTGCAGGCGTGTGATGGTCAGCCTGCTGGTGAGAAGAGCCTCAGAGTCAGCCTGGAGAACCAGTAACAGTCTGTTACTACGGTTGGGGAGGGGTTATGGGACCTCTTCTCGCTTCCTTGTAACAAAATGCAAGTAATATTTTATGGTACTTCAGAGTCACATAAAAATAGATCAGGTCTGTAACCTGCCAAATGACATCCTAATAAAAGTCTTAAGCCTGCTCTGGTTTATGAATGCCACAGCGGTTGGGTAAGGTCCCCTGCAGGAAAATGTCCCCTGCTGCTTACTGACGGGCAGACTCGGTACCGCCAAGGCAGCAGCTGGGAGCGTGGCCTCCGCTCCAGGCAGCAATTGTGCGCCGGGAGCAGGCTCGTGCAGCGCCCTCAAGGCAGGTTGGCAGCAGGTTAAAGAACCAAGGGCCCATCGCATGGGATGGCGTGTGGGGCTGGTAGAAGGATGAGTTCCTCAGCCCCAGCCTGGCAGTGGTGGTCGGGGAACTGCGGGCATGTGTCTGTGGGAGGGGTTGATTGGGTAAAGCCAATGTCAGCAACATGTATGTGGCAGTGATGGTGACTGATGGCTTCCGCTGATGGGCGAGGCAACAACAGGTGGAACTTCAACTAGCAAAATTATTTGCCATCTAGTGTAAGGGAGCAGAAGCCCACAGCTGGCTTCTGTTTCCAGCTCTCACACTCTTGCCTGATCCTGGCTCCCATTCTTGGGCAGGTGCTCCTGGGAGGAGGCACTCCAGGGAGGAGACACTCCTGCACACACGCTTCCTCACAGCTGCCCTCTGTCAGGCACCAGAGCTGCGTCCAGCACTGCAGGGGGCTGGAACGGGCTTCCTGGCTCAGCCGTGGATTTATTTTTGAGTGAAGAGATAACCAGCACCGCACGCTCTGTGCTACAGGGGTGGCGCCCAGCACAATCTGAACGTTCAACAGCTGAACTTCAGTCATCTTACAAAAGGGGCAAAGTCAACAATTGCTGCATAATCATCCTCTTCCTTCTTCCCCAGGACATGTCTTCGGGTCCTGCAGCTACATCCAGTTACCACAGCGATTCCAGTAATCCTACATGAGGTTCTGTAACGGTGAAGTATTCCTCCCACTGTTCAACATTACCTTCCAGCAATTAGTGTACTTCTGAGATCCTATTTCATTGCAAGAAACTGAACTGCTTTATAAAGCAAAATGGTTGTCGTACTGTGCCTAGTCTGACTGATGAATCCACATAGACAATCTGAAATTACTTCAGTTAATATTAACATAATTGGGTTCAGATTGACTCTCATTCTAGGTATGGAGCATCTTACCTAATTGGAAATGCAGGCCCTATACTCAGAATTAAGCTAATAGACATTTACAGCAAATGAGGGTTTCTCTATGAACCTCAGCGCTACCTTAACAATGCGAATGACTTTCATGAGGATTATAATTGAGTGTATTATGATTTAAATCTTCTACAAATCTCTTAGCATTAGCTGAAGGTAGCATTAGTGCTAAATAGGATTACTTTTTCCCCCTTTTACAGATAAACAATTAAAACATAAACCACATCCAAAACTGACAACTCTAACACCATTATTAACTATGACAAGCCAGTTTATTTCTCTGTTAATAAATCCTCCTTCTTTACAGCACTAGAAACCAAACCCTAATTTTTAAGACACTGTACTGTAAGGATATGGAGTGGCAACAGCTGCCCTGCTCCACAACGTGCAACTTCACTGCAAGATCTGTCCTATTCCACTGAGAGTCTACAATCATTATTTTAATATAAATATTTGAAAAGCAGAACAATGAACAAGGAAGCTCTACAACAGAAAATACTTCATTGTAAGACTGCTTTTCTTCTACAAAAGAAGAAAGATGGGTATGGAAAAGTGATTGTACAGAGAAATGAAAAGCTTGCCTTGTGTGCTAGATGATACCTGAGGTGATACACCGAACTTCTTTCGATACATGCTGATGCGGATTAGCTTCTCACAACTGGCCTTCAGGGAGCGCCCACGTAAAATATGTACACTGCAGACACGAGAAGAGAGGAAGAGGGACTTACATGCTTTAAGGGACACTGGAAAAATTCTAGATTTCTGAGATAGATAGATGCAAGCTTCTCACACCAGGCCCTGACAAGGACAGTGTTGCATATTCCTGAAAAAAATACTTTCTTGCAGGACAACAGGTCCGCAAGATTTTTCCATGTGGAAAACCCTACAGCACCATATTCCCTTTCAAATGCCTGCCATGCTCTCACTTAGGCATGCGGCAGTTCTGTCCGTGAAGTGCTTTTTGGATCCCAGCGGCGAGGTCCTGCGGAGTCGGGCTCTCTGCAGTGCAGCTCACAGGGATTCCTGCTGCCTCCATGGCTTCAGCTGTCGTTGGACCGATAGCAGCAAACTGAAATGCCATTATTTACAGTTACAACAGCGCAGTCAGGTACGGCATCAGCTCTCACTAGTTACTTGGGTATGTACCCCTCCTTCCTTGCTGACATTGTCAGTGTTACCAACTTGTATGACCGAGCTTACTAAACTGTACTAACCATTTCAGGTTGAAGATTCGCAGTATTAAAAACCTCCTATGAATTGAGCTACTTAGAAGTCACTTAGGAAAGATTATTATTTACCTTGCTATTAGAAACACTGACAGCTCTTAGTCCCACGAAACGGGAAAAGCGAGAGGAATTTTAATATGCCTCAGCCTGATTCAAGCAAGAGCTGTTTACACCTTCACATTACTAAAAGAAAATAAAGCCTATACCCAGTAGAGACTGGGTAAGTTAAACCGGGGAAATAATTTTAGGTGAAAACAATTACTTTTTTTAAATAAAAGGCTCTCAGCTATATAATAATGTTTGTATTTGCCCTCTGTGCGTTTACTGTAATGCGGGTATTTTTTCAGAGAAAGAAGCACAAACAAAAGAGAAAATGAAGGTCTGTAACGGGTTTAACAGCTTTCCCATCTCTCATTTGCCCACACCAAACTTACTCCCTATTGTATTTCACCACTTTTAAAGAGAATATACCTTGATATGGTTGATAAAATCCCCTGAAAGCTTCTGAATGTGCTGGAGGCAAAATCTGACACCAGATGGGCTGAAGAACACGATACATGCTGGAATTCCCTGTGTAAAAGTAACCACAGGTTGGCATAGATTACTCACAGATTACTCAGCAGTGTATCAGTACACTTTCACATAAAACCCTTCAACTGTCTCTATATGGATGTGAAGTGTTTTTACTGATGAGACACAGCAGCTACGCCAATGGAAAGGGTTTCCTGTGGTGCAGAGAGCCTGCCCAGCCCCCACATACCACAGAATGCTGAAATTCAGGTGTGACTTCAACCAAATGCTTTGTCACACAAGTGCTTGGTGATAAATGTACTGCCAGGGTCCTGGAGCACTACTTATTTTCCTGCTCTGCAAGAAAACTTGGCAAGTTCTTTCCCTGCATCCATTCCCATTTCTCTCAGTTCTGCACATGCACCCCGGTGCCCAGCTCATGAGGTTCACCCCAAGTTCTGCCCACCCTGAGATGCTCTGGCAAAGGTGAGGCGATGCCTTAAAACTGTAGATGCCTGGAAGGGCTTTCTCCCTGAGAAGAAGCCTGCCTTAAGAGAGCGGCAGCAATCTTCTGGAGCCAAAGAAAACTGCGCAATTCTGTCTGGAGTGAAGGTCCCAAGCTCCTGAGCTGCAGACCTAAAGCACACGCTCACTTTATCGTGATTGTCTGACAAGAAAGATACACCAGTTCCACTCGGAGTACATCTGCTGTTAGTTTATAGCGCGTGACTTGGAAGGCAGCCTTAGCTCGTGGAGGCCAGAACGACAGTTTCACACAGCTCTTCACGGTCCTCGCAAATTGCTCAACACTTGTCACTTTATGTCAGCTCTCCACACACTAAATACATAACCACAGCATCACCAGTTAAGGACAACTAAAAAGCGCATGAGAAACACATTTTCACAGCTTTACGCTTAAACTAACATCTAATTGCAGCAAGTGAGGAGTGCCATCAAAAGGTTTCAGAAAGTTACAAAATGTGTATGTACTATTGACTCATTTTTATAACGGCTATAAACTTCATACCGTGGGGATCTGAACTGCAGTACCCACCAAGGAGCAGGGGGATACCACCATGTATCACAGACTGCCTGTGCCATAACCTTTGAGGGCCTCTTGAAAAAGAACTTCAAAATCAATATGTAATTTAACAAGACGTTAATGCGCAGAGGTGCAATGTGCTCAAGGCCAAGCCTCTGTAATAAGGAAAGCCTGCATTTTGAAGAAAATTAATCCTACGTATGATGTAGGTGCCTACAAATAGAAAATTCAGAAAGCCAATCTTGAAAAAATAAAAGCAATTATTAGTACATTCAGATCTTTTACTATGCACTGTTCCTTGCTTAATGACATTTACTAGACGGTTTTAAAAAGAGGAAAACAATAATTAGCAAATATATCTCAACACATGTCAACAGCACGTCAGTTGGAATTCTAACACTTAAAGTGAGATCATTAATGCATTCACAGATCGGATAATTGGAAAAGAAACACTGAAACTACACAGGGCAGACTACTACTGGATTCTGATTTGTAATATACAGCAAAGATGCCCAGTGAGATTTCAGTTACACTAATAAAAAAAATAACAAAGCTGTTCACTAAATAACCTTGCTAAATGTAATTTCTGACACTACTACTTAAAAAGTAGTTGTGTCCAGCTGAAAGGAATAAACTGAATATATAATTAAGCAGTTATTTCCCAGTAATTCTGAAACACATCTGGTTTGAAAGTTAGACAAAATGTGAAAGGATTTGTTTTCTTCTTCAAAGGGAGGTGCTTTCAGGCTCATTTGTAATTCCCATAACAAGTAGCCAAGGGACTCACTCTCTGTCTGAACCTTCTGCTAACGGACTTTGTTGATAACCAACAGAGAAACAAGAAGCCTATGCAGGACATTCTTGTATCACCACAAGCACCCTTTACAGACAGCTGAAAAAAAGGAGTACACTGCTAGGTATTATCGTATACCTCAAAAATTCTCAAACTACATCAGCATTCAGTACCTGTTGTGAGAAGTAACTGCTCAAAGATTCTTGCAGATCAGTGTGTTGGGTTGTTTGATAAACGGTAAGGCTTTCCAGAGGTATACCTGGGATCACGATATACGTTTATAATTAAACAAGGTTTCATTAATTTCTATCATTTCAATAAAACACTCTTAACATACTAATTGCAGTTAAGTGTACTATTTTAGGCTTTAAAAGATAAGATTAAAAATTCTGTGAGGCACTTGTAGGTGTTTCTAGAGTTGCAAGGTATACCAAAGCATCTGTAACCAGAGGACCTGGGAGCATCGCAAGCCTGGCAGTATTTCTGTAAGTCACCTTCCATCTCGCAGCTGAGAACACCAGGGAACAACAAGGCGAGTGACCCTGCTCATGTCAGGCCACAGCGCAGTCCCAGAGCTACAGGCAGCAATCCAGCCTCAGGTTTTATTCCATTCCTCTAACTTCTAGCCGACATAATAGCAAATTCAATTTTTACTTATTAAAATGTGGTTTGCAAGCTTTAGATGAAACTTTTCTCATAACCGACTAATTAAAACGAGGCTCCAGGGGAAGTTCAACCTTTTTCTTTAAGTACTGTAGGAAGTACTTCTCTTTTCAGGGCTCCACAAGGAAAAAGAAGAGCTGAGGAATTAGGTTTCTCTCCTGTAAACAAACAAGAACTTTAATTAACTTGCATGTGTAATGAAGAGGAAACAATACATTTAATATATTTTGAAAGGATCGAATGTTGAACACAGCAGTAAATGCTGCATGCTTCATCACAGACACAGCTCTAAGAAAACTGAAAACATGCGCAGGGCAACTGCATCCACAGTTCAGAGGACAGAGGCTACACTTCGCAGGTACGTTAAAAAAATATTCCATAGCTATAATATGAACATGTTGGCTAAAAAGATCTCACAAAAGATAAACTGCATTTCTATTCCCCTTGCCATTCTACAAAGCAAAACAAGTACCGTGCAAGTTATCTCCTCCTCTTCCTCCTCAGAAACACAATCTCCCCCAATTTAATATTGAAAATCTTAGTCCTGCTCAATACATGACAGCTCCCTCTATAGCAACGAATGTTCAGGCAGACAAAGAAGAGGGCTGAAAAGTTTCAGTCTATCTGAAATTCTTACTTTCTTACTTCCCCGAGGAAAAATTATTCTACTTCGACTGCTAGGATGGAAGTGGGTATCCTCACTTGCTCTCCTCCTTTAAAACTTTAATTACTGTTACACTGCTGACGTGTGAAAGCCCCTTGGTAATTCTGGAAGGACCTTTCTGATACATGGCTGCTGATAACTCACCTCCTGTGACACGCCTGGGGTGCAGTTTCCACAGGTTTTGTATGTTTGTAATACGTTATCAGAGGAGTAAAATTTAAAAATACCACCAGGGAATATTACTCATGTTACCATCTCTTTGGTTACACCTCCTCCACTCCTGAGGCCACCCTGTCCCCATGCACTATGCATATGCCCACACACCGAAGAACACTGGCAATAATCAGGACACAGTGAATGCAAACAAACACCTGGCTCGGAAGAAAGAGTCTGTGTGAGGTTTGCAATAAATTGCTGGGCTTAGGGCTTAAACTAATAGTTTGGGAAGGTTTTTCACTAGATCTTATCTCATAAAAGTGAATATTGACACTTGGCAGACAATAAACAGCATTTTAATCGAGGAAAAATTCAATTTTTAGACAGGAATTTAACCGTAGACTTTTTTTGTATGGTTTGCCTTTTCTATAAATAACAGAAAATCTCAAGATGGAATTCCACACATCTGCACACAACTTTGCATTCATCTTTCAAAATACATGAGAGTTCCCCAACACATCTTTTTATTACTAATTCAAGTATGTTAATACATATGTTTAAGAGACGACTACTAGAAAAATAAATGCTTTTTCTTAAGTGCTGGAATAGACTCTTGGTTTGTAGCAGTGAGCATCAGAGATGCCCCCCAAGGAAAAAACAGGAAGGACAGCATAATAAAAATGAAATGGAAAGACCCTCATTAGGAGGCAACAGAGATACATTTGACTGCCCTAACTGCACGCTGAAGTTTTATTAGAAGCCATCAATATGCTTGTAACAAATTACAGGAAGGAAGAATGAACTTGGGACAGAAGTAAACCAGATTTTAAAATAATAAACCCAAATATCTCAGCATTAATCCTCCTACAACTCATGTCACTTAATTGAAATGCCAATGTCATACCTGCAAAGAAACACTAATCTCCTACTTCTGTAGCCAACACAAATGTTACGCTGTAATCAAACTAAAAAAATATTTGCCTTGAAAAGAGAGTAAAGCTAGCTAGCAAAGGAGTAAATTCCTTTATTTTCCCAATCACAAGTTGAAGGGGGTACCAAAGCACAAAAGGTGAATAACAAAAGAAATATCGTTACCTCCAATTTTATTTTTACTTTGACAATAAATTCTAATGATATAAAAATTTAGAGATATCATTTACTTATAATTTTGTGCATAAAGAAAAATAAATATATACATAATAGGGAGCATGATGTAATTTAATTCATACTTCAGAGGCTGTTATAAACCACTTGATGAACTGAGAGCATATAAATATGCACAATCCAATAACCCACTGAGCATGATGATATGTTTAACAACATTCAGTCCCCAATGACTGAAACTCACTGTTTGGTTATCAAAACTGAAGGGTATTCAAAGGCAGGCATTTTCACAAGGACAATGGAAGTGCTGCAGCACCATGTTAAATTAAATAGCCTGCTGGTGTTCTGGATCTCAGCATCTTCTACGTAAAAGGCTGTAAAAGCCATGGATCTCTCTTTCCCTGTGGTGGCTGTCAGAAGCTGCTGCTGGCTCTGGATTGAACTTCTCTGCTCTCACCAGAAAGTGCTGCTCCCTGCCTGGCTCCTGTGACTGCAGGAGTGTGCAGGCAAAGCAGGCAAACAGCCACGGGATCAAACACGGTCAGAAGTAACAGGGTCTGAACGAAGCGGCTCCCAAAGGAGGAGGAAGAGCCAGGATGATCCTCATCTGGACTGACAAAATAACCGAGATACTACGATGCAGTAACTGTGCCAGTCATAAGCTCTCCAACAAGGAATTTTTCCACTCGTGGTACTACCTACACACATTGCTTCCTTTAGACCTGATCCTAGGTTTTTTTCACATTCATACAACAAAAGAGACATGTACTTTTCTCACCTTCCTTCTCAAGAAAAAAACCTCCATCTGTGAACTGGCAAACCTTAAGTCATTACCAGAGGTAGATTTCCTAGCACAAAAAAAAAAAAGCTAAAACGCCTCTGTTTTAAAATATCTGTTGAAGACTAGATACGGGTTATTCCTCACTTAGAGAATTTTGGTGTTGAAAATTTCATTATTAATGTTCAGAATTTATTATTTAATCTTTTGTTGGCGACTATCATTTTTATCATGAGATATTCCACATAATTAAAACACTTTATTTGCCGACGAATTACATAGCACTGCCGCTAAAATACACTTGCCAGCTCCAATCGCATTTTACTTTTACCTTAGATCTCTGCTACTATGCAGGCTTTGCTAATCAACACACTCTTACATAACTAACAGACAAAAATAATGTGTCAGGGCTCTTGACATCATTTCCACTGCTGCAGTGCTTAGCACCTTATTCAGCAAGTTCATAAAGTGGGTCAGCAGTAGGGCTTTTAAACCAGCAGACAGAACAATTCATCCAACATCTAGAATAACTGCACTGATTGTCCTTTGTTTCCCTGACCAGGGTTAGCCAGAGGTGGACTATTGACTGTGACTGAATGAATAATGTGGATTTTCAAAGCGTTGCTTGTTCTCTGTTCAGCAAGTGGACCCTGCGTGAGCCTCTAGATGAAGGTTTCTGTTTCCCTTTCTAAATTTGGGGCAGCAAATCCTTACGCAGAGGACATACCTTTGTATCAGACTGAAAGCCATCCTCTTAATTTCCCAGAGACTTCCCTGATTTCTCACGTGAGCGGGGATGCATCCCAGGCTGTACAAAAGTACAGAGGAGGATCTGCCAGAGCAGGAGGCTCCTGCTGAGATACTGAACCTTCGGTGTGAATATCGTCTAGTACAAAGATTATTTTAGCAGCGCGTTTCAGAGTGCTTGGGGACTAATTCTGCTGACTTCTTTTGGTAACTGTTTGTCCCAGGATGCTCAGACAGACGCCTTGAAGGCAGCATGTACCTCAGTGGTGGATCCCTGGAGCACCACCACGTGCGTCAGCAGCTCTGAGGTCAAACGCACAGCACTGGCAGCTCGGGCTTTATGACATTTTCAGCCCAGTTCCATAAGCCAGTCTGCACAAAAACATAGCCTCTTCTTTCACAGCCTGTACTGACCCACCCACGCAAAAATCACCCCCTAAGCCTAAAAATGTTTTGTATTACTATTGGAAATTTTAACAATTTACAGTAAAAAAAAATGAGGAAGTAGACTTTTAAAATTACCCAACAACCTGATAAAACATTTAGAAGCTGCAAACAGACCAGCATTACAGCTTTAACCATAACAAAATGGTTAAACAAAACAGAAAATCATTTTAACTAACCCTTCCTGCACCTTCTTCAAAACCACCCTCCTTCCATGCTGAAAAAATAGATTCCTCTGAAGCCACATGCTAATTCTGAGGAGAGGAGTTCCCCCTATCTACTTTGATCTACGGCATGGTGAACAATTCCCAACACCAAGTGGGCTGAGGCCACCTGAAGTTCACAGAGAACCAGCACACCTACAGTCACCATCATTTAAATCTTATGATTAAGCAGCAATTTCTAACTATTGCAGCCCTGATCTTTTAGTAAAAAAAAAATACTCTGTTTCCTGGGTCATATAGCATTTTTAATCAATAAAAGAGCCTAAGATTTCATGTAAATGAATATTTTGTATAGGTATTTCAAGGTATCTTTTATCATCTTTTACAGGTATCACCCACATCCCCAGAAGCTGAATTCACAGGTTCTGCATATAGGAGATACACGCAGTATGTATTTCTCCGCTTCACTACGCACTCAATTTTACTTATAGGAAATGCTGAAACAATGGAAAGTACATTAGCTTAATTTAAGCATAAGATTTTAGATACTTACTTGAGCAAATATATTCAGCTAATTTTTCAGCGTTTCCAGACTTTTCTCCTTGTGGAGTAAGGCCAATTTCTTCCACTATAACCAAAAGTAGCAAAGAAAAGCATTCAAACCAGTGAGAACAAATCATATTTACTGTCACAGAAACATGAGATGAAAAGGGAGACACAACTTGATCCAAGCACGCAAATACTTCTTTAAAAAGCAAAAAAAAATGGAGCACTTGAAGTAGTAACATGCTTTGAAAATCTGATTTTTGGCTCTAGAAAGACATACTCGAGTATGTCTTTTTAAACATACTCAGTTTTATGTTTACTTTATGTCATAAAGTACAAATTAAGAATTCTGGGGATAGCTAAGCTGTTTTGGAGAATTTTTAAACTCTTGTACGTGAAGCGGTGAAACAGAAAGCCCTGCCTGACTATGTTGAATGGGCTGCAGCTCCTGGCGTGGTTTGGTTGCAGCCAGCTTCCCACGGAGCTGCTTTTTCTAGTGAAGGCTGGAATCCTATTGGAAAATCTGAGAGTATAACCTTGCTCTTCTTAAAGCAAGTAAGCAGGGATAAGACAAACCCCCGAGAAGCTAACTAGTTTGGGACTTGATTCATTAAAGATGCTTGTTAGGTGTCACCATTGTTGTTACTAGTCTGCCTGAAAAAATACATCAGTATTTACCCAAATTATTTTTGGACTAGGAGCAGAAAAACTTTGAGACTTTGAAAATTCTCAAATGCTAGTCTTTTCATAATACTTCCTGGGTAGTTCAGTGGAAGCTAAAGCTGCAATGCAACTTTACAGTAAGAAAGGCTTTCACAAACTAAAATCTACATTGCATTTTTGTTATGCACCAAAAATATGTATTACATCAGATTAAAACCACTGTCAAGACAAATCAAACAGCTGGCCCACTGAAGTCAATGGGGAGTGTACTGCTGACTTCTGTTTGGCAAGCACCTCAAAGGAACACTGAGGGAAAGATGGGCCGGTGCATCAAACTTTGTACAATCTCAGACCATCATGCTATAAACCCTTTCATCCTATTTCATTTCCAAAGTGAATAAAAAAACCCACCACATGCAAATTAAGAATAAAGGTTTCTTCTTTTCTGAGCAATTCTTAAACTAGTTACGATCACATTACAATAAAAGTAGTGGAAAACCAGAATCTGGATCCTCAGCTAAAGCATGTATAGTTCTAATGTGTATACAATTACTTGTCTACAAAATTATCCATTTATAAAACTTACCTATATTTTTTTCTAAGCACCCTTGAATAACAGATAATTCTCCAAAAAATTTACTTACAAGACAGACTTATCTAAGACTTCTTTTTCTATACCCAAGCTTACCTAAGGAAGCTGTAGCTCTTCCTACCACATATGCAGGTTTGGTATTCCACCTTAATTTAAGAGATTTTGACCAGGCTGAAAAACATTTCATTAAATTTAAGCATGTGGCAACAATATATGAATGATAAATGAGTATTTGGAGTTCTGTTTAATCTACAAATAAAGCAAAATAATAATAACTAATACTCCGCTACACATTTCAGTCAATCTGGATGTACAAAATTAATTTCTCAAGTATTTTTTTCATTGTGTAAACAGCAGTCTACAACTTGTTTTTAAAAGCTTAACTGGAGCAAACAGCTTTTGCTAAGTAGCATTTTTAATGCACATGTGCCCTATGCCAGAACATATGCAACTTGCAATGTTCATTTGTATTTCAGCATTAAGAACTTGGCAAAACTCATAGGAAAAAAGGCATATAGTACATAGGGAGATTCAGACATACAAATGTGGTTTAAAATTGAAGGCTTAGGCAGAAAACAAATATAATATTCTATGACAACAAATAAAAGGGGAAAAAATCTATATCCATGCACTACAGTATTCTATACTAAACAAGAGAAATCTAGAAACTGATTATATTTTAAACATGCACCAAAAATAAGTTATCAGCTCATGAATAAAATATTGAAACCAAACTAAAGTTACTAGGAAATGTTTTTCCACTTCAGGCAGTAAGTAGGTAGGTATAGGTTACATTTCTTCATTCCAGCTACCTGATCCCCTAATGGGTCACAACCAGATACACCATGTCTTTTACTTTTATGTCTTTTATGTCTTTATGTCTTAAAACATAGCATAGGATGTTGAGTTCCTTTCTAGTATTCTTGAGGGAAAAATTAAAAATACAAACAACAACAGTTAAAAAACCCCAAAAAACAGAGGAAACTATTCTAAAGAAGGAAAAAGAAGGATTTATTACCTTTGATAAGAACTAAAGACACTTTTTATTGATTAAAATATGTATTTCAGCAGCTGCCAAAAGTCCTAATGAAGATTAGGACTAGATAAGAGATTACACTTGACCAAGAATCCTAAAATAGTCCTCTGCTGTTGAAAATGCTAAAATAAGCTAACATTCTCAGTGTATTTACTGCTTACTCAAGAGTATAAGCTTACTCACTGTACATTGATTAGTATGACTACAGCCTAAATATGGTGCAGATAAAGTCATAAAACAATTTAAATGTACACAGAAACTCAAAGCCAGAAGTTATCAATTAGCATAAGATTTTAGAAGTGTTTACAAGGATCCGATAGATCGTTGGTATGGTAATTTCTATTTAGCACTCTGCAGGATTCTTACAACTAATCTGTTGGCTTTTATGTATCACCATTTCTTCACCACTTCTTAGCTAATACTTCATTCACTTGAGAAATTTTATATTCAAAATAGAGGAATCTCTTCTGTAAGACTTCATATGAATTATACAGGCACAGAAGTTAGCAGTGGCCAGTTTCTGTAACATGCTCCTCTCTTTCAAGAAGGAAGGTACTTAGTAAGCAAAACTGGGCTCTGCAGCAAAATCCTCCCTATGCAAGAGATAAGCACAACTGCAGAAGCTCACAGTAATTAGTAATTTGCACCAAAAGCTCTTTCCTTTATTTTACAGTAACAGTGTAAGTGCATAAAACCCAACCCTTAAAATCTCTATTTAGCATAAGGCCTTTATGATGCCAAAAAAATTATAAGATGCAGCTTTTTTAAAAGGGTATACTCCAAATGCCTACTGCTGGGCAAAATAAAATCACAAACTTCACAGAATACTAAAACAGAAAGAGCAGGCAATATAAATATGTACTTACCTTCATTTTTACTATTCTCTTTTAAACATGTCTTGATGGCTTCTAAAGCTCTTGGACTAGTAAAAACTAGGCCTCCATAACATTCTGGATGAGAAAGCTACTTATAAAAAGTAAATTTAAGGAGTAAATAAAAAAAAATAGTAAATAAATTAAAAAATTAAGTTGATAAATAATTGCTTCAATAATTGTCTGAAACTGAAATGGGCAAAGATTTCACTACTATCAGTAGCCAGAGTATTTATAAGAGAAATTTATAACAAAGCTCAAATGCAGAACAAAATTTGCAGAGATTGTATTAATTCTGAGAATCTGGAGGAATGGACAAGGATTCCTGTCACTGAAATGAGCTGGATGGACGGGCAAATGACATACGAGGTTCTTATAATTCATAGAAGAGAAATGAACTGTTATTCCAAGTAGTAACACAGAGGGTACTACTTGGACAGCTGCTTGGCCCCTGCCCCTCAAACAGCAGTTAAAATGACTGAGGGGCTCTTAAAGATCGGTATAAAAAAAAGAAAAAGTGTTCTTGGATCACTTGCAAATGCAGATCATGACATATTCAAACACCTAACAAAGTTCACTGCTGTTGGAGACCGTCAATAAAGGCAGAAAACCTTTCCAACATTTTAAAATGAAATATATACATGGAAAGAAAGAGTAGAAAAAGAACACCGATTATGCAATTTTATTCCACATAACTAGGAGATGCAGTACAGAATTTCAGCACAACGTAAGGGTGAACCTCAGGTAACCTTTAGTTGTCACTATTCTAACTTTCTGTTGTGACAAAATGCCTCAGTACCTGTGACTACCTATGGTCCATCAACTAAATGTGAGTTCTATCTGACCAACTTAATTACTTAACAAGTATGGGCAAGGTACTTGATGTACAATACAATGATTGTATACAGCTCTGTGGAAGCACGCAAAGAGGTACCACAGAGGGCATTATTAAATCAAGGTAAGGCATGGCATCTTGGCAACCATGGCCTAAATTGTGTTGAAAATAAGACAACTGAAATAATTTACAACTTACCTTTTCAAACAAGCTTTCAAGAGATATGAATTCAAATGACAAAACTGGAATCAAAGTTGCTTCAAGGTTGTATAATCCTAATTCCTAAAAAAAAAAAAAAGGATTACAGCTCTTGAAATAGACCTCAAACAGTAGTTTTTCAAAGAACTGACTGAGTCAGTACATATTTTTTTTTATACTAAAGCAAAATACAAAAGCATCTTACTTGCTTTTACTAGTGAATCTACTTTGGCTTTGTTAGTTATTTAGCATTACAACATAATACTAAACAAACAGCTGTGGAAATGAGGCCTTCTACATAGCTACTGAATGGTTACAGCTTACACCAGCACATAACTCTGAAGTCCCTAAGTGACAATCACCTAGTCCTGCAACTACTCCTGTACATCTCTGTTATTCTTTCAAGTCAATAGAATTGCTCTTATGAGTAAAACTTACTCACATGACTAAAGGCAACAGCGGAAAGACCACAGCAACAGGTAATCGCTTTTTCACACTACATTCCCAGTAAGGCTACTAACATTTTTTTGTAAAATTAATTTTATCCATATGAACATAATCAATATTAATTAATTAAAATGAAATTGGTTTAATATCAGTACTTTGCTGAGCGCTTCAACAGTAAATTCAATACAAATGCTCCAAAACTAAAATATTTTTTCAGTAAGAGCAAATTTTCTAGCATGCTTTTTTTCTTACCATAATTTCAAACACACTCTCCTAATTTTGCTTATTTTTCTTAGAAAATACCATAATGTCAGACACACACTTCCATTTTGATTAAGCACATTTTTCACTTGAAACTGTTTAATTCACCTATCTTGCTGAACGTGTGGTACTATTATTTAATAGCGAAGTGACACAATTGTTTGTTTTTTTAAAGTTTACTCACTTCAGTATAGGGATCTGGTCCTGAATCTTTGTCTTTGGGATCCTTCAGCAACAGAACCTTCATTGTTTACCAAAAGAACTCTGAAATACAACAATGGAAATTATCTAAATTAAATCTAGAGGACTTTCTACTGAACAGTGACTTTAATAGCTTAGCTTCAAAGAAACTGGGTTGCTAGTAGCTGCACTGCTCTCTATACCATGAGTAAGCAGTTGAGGTACATTCTCTGGGCACGAATATCCACCCTGATAAGACCAACAAATGACATGCTGTCTTCAGATGATACCGCTTAAGGGAGAAACTGCAACGAGAGGCATCAAGGAGAATACATTTTAAAGGAGAATACTTTGTAAAACAAGTAACCACCCCTACAACACACATTCAGCTGTGTAATAAGCCCCTACCTATAAAAACTTACTCCATGTATTCATTCCCATGCTAGTTTTAACCCTATGCTCATTGTAATGAGTTTGCAAGGGGTTTACTTCGATCTATTTGAGGTCTCATTGTTTTCAAGGGGGAAAATGTGTGCAGGGCAGTGTTTCAAAATGTTTTTTAAAAACACAAATATATGTGTGTGTATATATAGACACATTTATACATCTGATTGTTTGATAATATTCATAAATGCTTTCTTTGATATACCTGTAGTAAACAAGGCAAAACTGAAAAAAACCCCACCATTCGGCCTTTACAATGGAAGGTGACATTTCTCAGCTCCTTAAAAGCTGCCTCAGGTGCAGAGCTCAAAGACCCTTACCCCACCTAAGCAAATCTACCAAGCACCAAGTAAACACATGCATTAATACAAACCAACAGAAATCCACTCTCTAACTGCACATTTATTATCTATGTGTTACTTTCCTGATAGGTTACATACTAGCAAATTCTCTTTAAAGTGAATGAAAATAAGAATGACTATTTGAATGTATAGAACATCCTCCATTTGATTCCTTTGAATGACATGCACCTAAATCCTCAAAACTCAAAGACAAAAAACCTCAATTGAAGACACTAAAAAATCCATTCAGACAAAAATGAAAAGAGAAAAAAAAAAAAGCCAAAAGGCAGCTTTAGACAGCAGGAGGCCAAGCAGGGCCGCCTTCTTCTTCACCTTTGGCCAGCAGCGGTGACACACGGGTGGGGAGGGGGCACCCAGAGCACCCCAGGGCCTCACCACCCGCCAGCCACACTGGTGTCATTTTGTGGGTTGTAAACTTTTTTTTTTTTTTTTTAATTTCACCGAGGTTCTAAAATGTGGCATTGTTAACTGAGGTTTTCAATTCCGAACGTATTACCGTTAGACATGGAAGCGCTCACTGCCACACGGCTTCCAGCCCTCAGCACCGACACAACGGGAGCTGGTGCCTGCGCCGGACCGGGCAGGCCGGGGGTGCGGGGCGCCCGGCGGAGCCCCCTGCCCATCGCCGCCCGCCTCAGCCGGGCCGGGCAGCGGGGAC
>JAVJGJ010000062.1:50061774-50092015 GCA_035590215.1 Microhierax caerulescens
AACACCAGGCCCCACGGAAATGACATTTTAATTACTTTTTTGGGGTGGGGTGAGAATAGAAAAAACACCAGGCCCCACGGAAATGACATTTTAATTACTTTTTTGAGCGCACACGCTCTCTCTCCCCGTGCCCACTTTTCTGGGCCTAGACATGGGTGAAAACGCGTTATTGAGCTGTGAGACACAGCGCTGAGGGGGAGCAGGATCCCCCTTTGCAGGAAAGGGAGACACATGCCGACTTTGAACTCTTACAGAAATCTTCGGATGATAAGGCAATGTGTCATTTCCACAGGGCTTAGAAGAGCCGGAGAACAGACCTGTCTGTGGGTTTTAACCCAGTACATTTCAAACTAAATATTTTAACTCGATTGTCTTGACTAGGTTTTCACTTTGAGTTAATTATCTTCCTTTTTCTTAGGTGAGGCTTTAGTTAGCAAATTAGCAAATAAAAATCCCAAACCCTACCCCTTTTGAAAGGGTACCTTGTGATAAAAGCTGCAGGTTTAATTGTGGTGATCAGTCATGTTGAAAAAGCACATTTATCATTTGCTAGAAATGTGTGCCATGTTAAAGTGACTGACTTAGTTTGAGCTAACTTATGTTTGTAAAGTTCTTGGCTAGCACTGCTACTACTTTGTGTACTGTTCAGTGTTGGTAAACTGATAGATGTTATGCTGCTGTCTAGAGGCTATGAAGTTAAAGTTAATGGTAATAATCCTTTTTTTCCTTTTCTTTTTTTAAAAGTGGACAGCATTCCTGCATAATGTAGGAAGGACGGTGGTTTTGTTGTGGTGGTTGTGGGTGAAGACTTGAGTTTTCGGTGGCAGGGCTTTTGAGGGTGGTTTCGGTTTCCTGCACTAGTGTGCAGTACTGCGTTTTATTTGCAATTGTTTATGTGTTGGATAAAATTTACAATTTAATGCTTACTTTAATTTAGTAGTCCAGCTTTTGAGGATGATAGATCACTATTGCATGTATTTCAGTTTGGGAGTCTTGATAGAAAGATATATTGAGTTTCCCTCAATTCTTGTAAAAGATGTCAAGGTGTGCCTTGCTCATATTAAGGAAGTGTACTGAATTTTTATAACTGTGCAAACTTAGAAGAAGTTATGTACTTAAAGGGCGTTTGTTTCTCTGTAATTCTTGGCATTTTTTTGTCATTAGTCTTTCCCTTTGTCTCTTACCACTTCAGGTGTAAATGGAAAATCTCTTCCTTTACGCAGATGTTTTCTTCGTAGGAAGTGGCATGTGGTAATTCTGTCAATCTGAGAACAATGTGATGGCTAAGTAGCGCCTGGTTGCTGAAAAGAGGAGCTTTGCTTGCTGCTGTGTTGTACATAGCAGAGTACTGTACGGAACAGCTTGTTTTGCAGGGTCTTGCTTTGCTTTGGATGCAATGCAGGGGGAAGAGAATAAGCACTGAGTAGCTAGACAGGACACACCAAACTATATGCTGAGTCTTCATTTTGTTTTTTTTTTTTTTTTTTTTTTAATAGATGAAAGATGGAGGGTTTGTAAACTGTCATACTAGGCTGTTATTTTGGGTAGTGGGAAAGCTATGAGGCAAGACCAGTGTTAGAACATCTAGTGCTTCTGTGGTATATATCAGTTTTATGGCTATGGTTTGCACAGTATTCAGAACCACTGTAAACTGTGTTTTGTTCAGAATTTACTGGCTTAATCATTCGGTGAGATCCTTGAATTTTAAAGCAGTCAGAAAGTTCCTGGATGCCAGGAGTGAATGCTGTATACACCAAAGATAAAATCTGTTTTCTTATATAGATAGCTTCACAAGTAAATCATGTGCTCTCGGTTACCTCTGTAGAGCTTCCCTGCTTTACTAGACCATGGAAGAGTATCTGAGCATGTCTCTTGATTTTTATTATCCAACGAAGTGGTTATATACCTGTTTTCAACGTTGTAAACAGGCCTTTAACACTGTTCTCCCAGGGGACCATAAGGACCATGACCTTAGTATAGGATAGGAGAGAGTTATGAGTCTTCATTGGTGACAAAAATAAGGCTCAGTTGTTTAGATTGTTCAGAAAGTGAAATTCAAACTGACAGTTAAAAGGCAAAGTATGTTTGGATGATCTTGAACAGGCAAGGCAGCCTTGTCAGGCAGGACTGTTGATATGGAATACCAGTAAAACCGTTTGCTAGGTGCGTAGCCTTTGTTCTGGAAGGAGAAGCAGGAGTTCACATTCTGTTTTTGTTGTGAGTGGGTCTCATCGTGTGCCTACTGAGCAGACTTAGAGTGGGGTTAACAACACCATTAGGATTTGAAGAAATAGCAGAAGCATTATTTTGGATGTAATTATTTAAATGTCTGCAGCAATCTTCATCTTTAGCTGAGGCATTACACGGCAGTAATGCAGTTTTAAGAGTTTAACTGCCTGGATCATGCCTTTCTAGAGTAAGAGTCTGTGTGGTTACGGTAAATGTAATTGTTTGGACCAGGTTGCAGGAACAAAGCATTAAAGGTTTGATCACGACACAATTTGTAAGTCAGTTTTATAAAGTTACTTTCGCAGGTGCTCTCTGAAGATTACAGAAGGAATGATAACAATTGCTAAGGTTACTGAGAGATGGAAATAAGTTCTATTTCTGATGTTGACTGTTATTTGTCTTAAAGTTTTATATTGTATAGCCTTCTTTTGATATAGCTTCTTGACAAGTATGTTTGATATTCTCCATTTTACTTCTTCATAGGAAGTGAATATTGAATTTGAAGCACATTCCATATCAGACAATGACTATAATGGGATAAAGAAATTACTACAACAGGTACTTTGACTTCTTGTTAGCTTGGTTGATATGTCCATTGATAAATAATATCTAGAGTTATGCAGTCAGCAGGGCACATTATCTGTATTGATTCATAGTTTTGCTGTGCTTCAGCTCATGAATATTAATTAATTACAGCCACAGTGAATATGTGTCTCCTAAACCATGGGAACTTTACCCCATGAGCTGTAGGGCTGTTTGTCCACAGTATGTATAATTTTTCCATCTTCATTTTGTTAGCTGCTGCCCAGAAGACTTGGGCTGACAATGTTAGTCAGCTTCCTGGAGGTTTTGGTGTTGTTTTTTTTTTATAAATTTTAGCCTTTAAAAACCAGATGAATCAATGTGTCTGTTCAGTGTGGCAGCTTCCAGTCTTCTTTTGGCTGTTTCTGTTGTAAGCCTATGCTCAGCAAGCATTCAGATCATACCAAACTCAAAAGGATATCAGGTATGCAGAATAGCAGCTTGTGGAAGGTTAAGGAACAAGCGCTTCAAGAAGCTGATTTTTAGTCTTTACAGTATTGTATTGAAGAAAGTTAAAGTCACTAAGTGGAAATTTAACAGTGGAACTGAGTATTGCATAACAACTTGGAGAAATTACTGACTTTATTTCCTAAGTGGCCCATGATATGTCATCAGGTCTAAAACTTCTTAATACCTGTTTCCTGTTTTCCAGTTGTTTCTAAAAGCTCCTGTTAACACTGCTGAATTAACTGATATATTAATACAACAGAATCATATTGGAAGTGTTATCAAGGTAAGACAGTTTACATTTTTGAATGAAGTACAATACTTTTTCTGTTGAGAACATATAACAGGCTTTCAGAAGGGGATCCTGTCTTTGTAATTTGTATGCTTGCTTCCCCTTTTGCTTTGAGGAGAATTCTTCTAGGGGAGCTGAAATTTTCCATGCTTACTTTCAAGCAAACAAGGAATTTGATTTCTTATTTTGGTTGGTTTCTTTTTATGTGTGGAAGGCTTTTCACTTGTCTCTCTGAATTTTTAGTGGTAGAGTAGTAATGCTGGAAATGCTATGGAGAAATTTGTTACCATCTTCATAATAAATAGGACCTTGTGATTTCCCGATGTTCTCAGGATGTAGAGATACAGACCAAAAACGTCCTGCATGCAGGCTCCTTTTGTGCAGAGTTCTTTGTGCATAGGAAAGGATCCCAAAATGAGTCCTGAACAAGTTCTGCTGTGGCAATGGAGTGCTCTGCAGAGGCTCCTGAATTGCTCCTGGCTAAGGAAGCTGTTCAGTACTGTATGGTGCTCACAGTATCGCGGCCACCTTGCTTTCAAATTGCTCCCATGACACAGGTGTGCAGTTGTACCATGTTAGTTGATGCCATTGCTGTTCATTCCCATTTTTGTCCTGTGCCAACAGTTTTTTTGCCCATATTTACTATGATCCTTATGTTACAACTGCATCACCCCCTGTTCTTTCCCAGGTTTTTCATTCTGGAGTTTTGTTGAGCTTTTTGTTTCACTCCTTGTCAAAGCTTTATTGCTGTGTGCTTTTCAAGACTTTGCAGGTTTACTTCTCTATGTTAGAAACGGAAGAAAATTGGTTTTGCTTAAGATATTTCCATCCCTTGTACTGAGATGCTGCTTATTAAATGTGAGCTATCAAATTTTAGTGCCTTTCAAAAGATCCTGCTGTAGAAGATAGATAACCTGGCTGTCTATATATCTGGTTCTAAGTACACAGAGACATTCAGGGATGCGGCACTTTCATAACCATAACCAGAATTTGTAGGTTTTGTGTTTGTACAGATTGCCTGGATGGTTGTCATCTACCAAGCATCTTCTGGAAAGAAAAAAAAAAGTTTTTTGCTGCAGAGCAGAAATAGAATGTCAGTATGAGTTGTTGCTTTTTCTTTCATTAAATAGCAAGCAGAAGTCCAAGAAGACAGTAGTGATGATGATGAAGATGATGATGAAGTCTTTGGTTTTATAAGCTGCTTAAACTTAACAGAAAGAAAGGTTAGTATTCCTCATTAATGTCTAGACAGTAGTGAGACTTTGTCCTGCTTTCCTGCCTTGTGTAACAAGCCTAGACAGCTGGATCAGGATTTTGAATTCCACCATGGAGGACTATGGTCTTAAAGGTTGCATGTCACTTACCTTGTTTTTGGATCTAGTCCTGTCTAACTTGCTGGAGGTCAAACATAAAGCAAAGAATGGCATAGAGAGTTAAAACTAGGTCAAATAGTATTTCCAGGGTGACTGAGCTGCCATCCTCTTACATTTCTTGACTTTCATGTTTCACAGCTTTTGAGTTTTGCTGTTGAGTGTATTGGTGATGCAGCTCCTAGCTGCATTCCTATCAGTTACGAACCTGTGTTTGCCCTCAGCTTCAGGGTTGGTAAATAATTTCAGAGAAATTGTACAGTGCTTTAGAGACTGTTTACAGAAATTGCCAGTAGGCCTGTAGAATATTCCCTTGAAGTACACATTCAAGGTTTTCTGTGTAAATAATTGTTTTATAATGTAAAGAAAATACACCTTTTGATTCTAGGGTACACAGTCTGCTGAACAAATCAAAGAGCTGATTCTGAGTTGGTGTGAGAAGACCTGCGAACAGCATGTAGTTGAACAACTGAATAAGCTTCTAAATGACAGTACTAAGCCTGTGGGTCTTATACTAAGTGAAAGATTCATTAATGTACCACCACAGATTGCTCTGCCCATGCACCAGCAACTTCAGTAAGTTTCTTCGGGGTTTTTTTGACATGATGTTGAATAGTACTTTTGCTTCATTTTTTTCCCCCAGAAAAAAATATTTTCATCTCATGTAAGGTCTTCAGTTAATTTAAAAATATTTTTATATCTTTAAGCTTTTCAAACTTGGTAAGATAGAGGAAATTATCTAAGAATGTGTGCTGTTCTACTGCAGAAATAGCTGCGTGTATGTTATAGTTTATATTGCAGATTATTTCCTACTGATCTGGGAAAATTTTAAAATAAGAAGTTTTTATAGCACGCTGATGATGAGCAGCTTGGATATTTCTGCTCGTGTGTTAATGCCTGGCTCTGGAAGGGAAGATTCAGACTGAGGGACAGGCTTACAAGGTAGTTGAGTTCTGGCACAAGAAAACAATATGCAGTGTTTTGATTAGTTTCAAGTAAATGAGTAAAGCAGGTTAGATGCTGGGTAGTCTACCAGTTAATGGGTTTATATCATAGGCTGGGAGGCAGTAAGTAAAGGAATCCACTGAGATACAGCATTATATTGTTTCAGTGCCATGCTGACAGCCAGGAAATTATGTTTTTTAAGGAACTCCAGTGATCAAATGAAGATTTTTAATTTTGTTTTTTCTTCTTTTTTCTCCTGTGAGATGGGATTAGAATTTAAATTAAATTGACTGCTGTCGTGGCTCATTTAAACAATAAAACAGAGCTTCAAGGAATTACTGCTTTGTTGTAAAAATAAAACATGTTGATGGGGATGGTCAGGAAGGTTTTTAGCGAAAGGAATGGGGTGCTTGAAGACTTAGCTTTGAGGTTTACCACTAGTATAGCACTTGTCATAACTCAAATTCAGATCTCAGCCTCTTTCTCTTAAAGGTTTTGGAGTGTTGCAGTGACAAGTTTAACACAAGGGTGGGCAAGAGGATTTTCTGGCTCTTCAGCTATTGTTCCTCATGGAAGTGATAGTCTGATGTGTTTTCAGCAGAGCTGCACTTCAGATCATTTCACAGACTCTCTACCATGAACAAGGTTTTGGGAAAAAGGGTTATATTGTGAGGTGTGGAAAGACATCCATATTTTTATTGTTTTGAAGTACCAGTAGTGTGTTTAAGTACTAGGAATGCATATGCAAAATCTGTTTTCTGAGGCAGCTGTTAAAAAATAGGCTGCGATCTCAGTATCCTTTCTGTGGTAATGCATTATAAGGTTTGCTTACACAGTTGTTGAGGGTTTAAATTGTGTATGTAAACATATTTTTAAATTCTATGTATAAACATCTTTTTGTCTTTAGGAAAGAGTTGACTGAGGCAGAGAGAACAAACAAACCTTGTGGAAAGTGCCACTACTATCTCCTTGTCAGCAAGACCTTTACAGAAGCCACAAAGAGTAATTCTAAGAGGAGGGAAGGAAGAAATCAGCAAAAGGAGGAACTAATGTTTGCAAATGCAGAGGAAGAATTCTTTTATGAGGTAACATATGTAATTTAATTTATAATATTTTTCTTTACATATCGGCAAAAAAGGTGTTTCACCTTAAATTCAAGGAAGGCTTTTAAAAAGATACGGTCACGTATCTTTTAAATTGAATCCAGCTTTTTTTAGACTAGTTTTGAGAGGTGGGCAAGCAACGTATTTTTGTGTGTTGAACACTACACTTTTTGCACTTAGAAAGTTATGGAGAGGTGTGCCATCCATAATATTAATAGTCCATAAATTAATCCTCTATTGGCATTAATTTACTATTATGTTATTTGTGTCGGGTCACAATTAACCTGGCTATAAGATCGTGTGGCATAGACTGCCTGTAGCAGCGTTACTACCTGATAGGGTCTCCAGTGTTGTGAGGATAATGGAAAAAAATTCAAAGAATACCTGCGATAATGAGAGACTTTAGGGGAAAGATCAAGTGTTGCTTTGTCTTGAGGCCAGTGTCTTGGCCTCAAAGAATTAACAAACTTCATCTCTTTACTCGCATAGCAATGCTGAAGAGATTGAATTGAATGTAATAATTGTCAGACCTGTGAATGGAATGACTACATTTTTAGGATGAACAAGAGGTAATAAATCTGGATACTGAATTCAGCAGCATGTCCCAGGCCTCCTGAACTTACAGAAGTTTCTTTTGTTTTGGCAGCAGTGCAGTTGCCTTCTTTAATCTGAATAATCAGAAATGTGGAAGACTGGCTAAATGGCTGTGCCAGCTGAAAAGAGCAGAGTGACTGTGGGTGTGCGCACTGCAGGAAGCGCAGGTTAGCCTGAATAACTGTCAGTGAGATTCAAGCTAACGTGATTTACGTCACAAGTGCCCAAGAGTGGCAGTACAAAAAACAGGTAGTAATTTGCAAGGGTGCTCTAACCTAATCATGTGTTGCAGCTTTAAGCACTTAGATGAATAAATATTAAAAAAAAAAAATCTGTTGTTAGAGTCTTGATCAGCATCTGGAATGTATGTAACACAGATCTCTTTTCCTTGCCCTTAATAGTTAGTCCTGTGTCAGAAAGAAACAGACGTTGAGGCTTTATCTAGATTTGGTAATCTAGTGAAATGCATTGCTCAGAGATCTCTTCCCAAGAAACTTAACAGATGCCAAGCTGTGCCTTTTTGTTGTTGCTGATACTGTGTGGAAAGCTGGTTTACCTGTTTTCTATTGGATACCTGTTACTTTCAAGAAATAAGAATAACTGAAGATCCAAACAAGTAGCTACCACTTCCCTTTCCTGTCTCTCTTCTGCTCAGAACAAGTATATTAAAAAAAATGCTACAATACTGAGATTAAAATATTACTTCCTCTTTCCTAAGGCAACCTGTCTACATGATTCTGCAGGTCCCAAGCCAAATCATGCAAGGGGAAGATGCATGAAATTAAATTAAAAATATACTTTGAAATGCAAAGACTTTTTCATTGTTCTTTTTTTTTTTTTCCCAAAGCTTTAACAATATTATTCTACAATATTACTGCTTTTTCAAAAGACTGTTATTTTTTATTTCTGGCAGTGCCTACAGGACAAAGTACTTGCACATGCATCATATGGTTAATGGCAAAGGTTTCTGTGGGTAATTATTCATGACATTCTCTGTTGGAGGCTATAATACGGCCGTAATTTTATTTCTTGGGAAGAAGAAAAATGTAAGCGGGTGAATTAATTGTTAGCTATAGGGAATACGGTTGTAGCCTCTATGCAGTAACATGTTTGGGATTTTCTTTTTGTGTTCCTGCCACAGCACCTTTACCAACTGAGTATGAAGTCCATGTAAAAACCTTACTGAAAAACTGAAGGGGAGAAGCCTGTGATGCGCACGTGTCCACAGGCATTACGTTCTCAAAGGCCTATTTTGTATTTATCTCTGTTTTGTTATTTTGAGTGGCATTTTAAAGACTAATTTTCTGCTTTTATCAAAATTGCAAGAATTGTCAACTCAAGTGGATAGACTCGATCTGAACATGCTTTTCTTTCCAACTAGTCTTTCTAGTGTTTTCAATAAATTCTTTTTAAGCATTAGGGAGGCTATTAGATTAAGTGAGTCTCTGTACTTAATGATGTATATGTGTTAAATTAGTGTTAGCGTGTATTTCCTTCTTGATCATGTGTAACATTAATTAGATTGCTATACAATAGTATTAAATGTGGTGAGGCAGAGGCTTGGAGCCATATAAAACAGAGAGAAGCCTTTTTGCACTTGTCAGTTCCCTGTGCTTTATTCTGTTCCTTAAAATGTTACTGAGGGAGTAGAAGAAGAAAATCTCTACTATAACCAGACTTGGAATTGATCAAAGGTTTAGAGCCTCCATTGCTCAAATTGTTTGTTCTTGAGCAAAGCCACTCAATTAATGTGATTGTTCTTCCAAAATTAAATTTACAGTTTTGAGATACTGTTAGTAAATAGCAAACCTGAAGGGAGACTGGATCTTAACTTTCCCTGCAAAGGGAAGAGGTTAGATGAGTTTTTCTACTTAGGAGTTCAGTTCATACTTTGTAATCTGACTTGTGTGAGAACTGGAAACGTTTGTTGGGTAAGTTTTTCTATCCATCAGGCATTTTGTCTAGGAAGGCTAACAAAAAGGCACAGTTCTGTATGTATGCAGTATATATCACCGAAAGGAAAGAATACATGTTATGGGCACGTACATATTTGAAGAAGCATCCTTTTATTAATATTTTCTTTCAGTGGCTCCAGTCATCTAGAGATTTTCCAAAAGCTTTTTGAAATTCTGCTCAGGATTTTTATTATTACCTATCCCCTTAATACTTAATTTCTACTGGCAAGGTGAAAGAGGGGATTACTGCACTAAATATTCTTACAGATACCTTATTTTTTAGGACTGAGCAGTTTCAGAGTAGGCCATGAAAAGAGCAGAGCCTGTACCTTGCTACAGGCCTTGCACACGTTGTCCCCACAAAGCTATCGTCTTTATTGCAGGCTCTGTGCTACTTGCATTCTCATGCTGTTCCTTTTTTCTTGGGCTGTGGCTGATCTGCTAATTCTCAGAATTACACAGGTACTGGTTTGCTCTTGCTCCGGGGTTGAAGGACTGGTAAGAGCCCCATATTCCTGTTACTGGTCAGGAGCCCCTGCTAGCTGGCACAACAGCTTCTAAGGGTCAGCATTCCTTAACGTGATAATACGGAGTGGAGATGCTGTCTTAAACAGTCTAAAATGGGGCACCATAAGCATATAAAGGGGGTGTTGATTCCCCGCCCCCCTTAGATCACTTTTCTGATACCAAACTATAATGATATCAATAATTTTAGAATTTAATATGATTTATATAAATTATGTGAAAAGCATATAGTTTAAAATACTTGATAGTGGATTCTTTTGTAGGTTTTTTTGGTGGACCTTCTGAAAGTGAAGGAAATAACTTCTTATTAAGCAAGTGCATAATAGGGTCATTGTTTTTACTTTGTTTTGATGATGCATTGCTTCACACTAATTAAAAAATTTAATCCTAGTGCTTTTATTTCTGTTGTTTAGAAAGCCCTTCTGAAGTTCAGCTACTCCGTGCAAGAGGAAAGTGACACCTGTTTGGGTGGCAGATGGTCCTTTGATGATGTACCAATGAAACCTTTACGGACTGTTATGATAGTTCCAGCTGATGGAATTAATGCAATTATGGATAAACTCAAAGACTATCTCTCTCTCTGAATGTTCCTATAAACACTGTTTTTTTATAAAGCAGCCATACAGAACTATGACTTCACAATATTTTCAGAAGACTGCTATTGAGTTAATGATTTTGTACTGCTCAAATGATTCCTCTGTTCACTTACAAGACAAGTAGGTGGTACAACTAAAAATATCCATCAAATTAATTTTTTTTAAATACTATATCTTTCTTTACTTTGGTATCATCATTAAGCAGTCAATAAAAAAACAATGTTAGAAGAAAACTTGAAGATCTGCTCAGTATGTTTTTAACCAAAACTAAGTTGTATGTTTTTGCTACAAAATAATGCGTGCAACTCCTTTTGTTAAGAAAAGTGCTTTTTCTGTGTTTATTCTGTTAAATAGGTTTATGTTGAAAGTTCAGAATAATTACGCGGGTTAAGATGAGAATATGTATTGCATATAATGCTTTTATTTGTATGATAGTTCAGTCTAAAATCACTGAATGATACATCTGTGTTCAGTGGGAGTTTGGGGAAATTTTTCATTTTCTTTGTTGTCGTCATTAGTTTTCTGTTCCTCCTTCGTGGCTGAAACAGGTGACAAGTGTTTGATCACTTCCTGCAGAATATCCTTACTTTCACTAGGTGGAAGATTACTAAAATAATACTGAGGTACCAGCTCCATGAATCTGGTGAGGAAATAAGACAAAAACATTATTATTTTTTTAATTGAATTTTGAAATGCTTGAATAGCTGTTTTTTTCCAGGCTTGTACAGAAGACATCAGCCACATGCTGATGCATACTGCTGCAAGTATTTCAACTCAAACCCAAAACTCTCTGCAAGATGTAGTAGTAGTTTGTGCTTTCAGTAGACTTGCACTTAAGGTACTCAGTCTGTAATTCAGGTGATGATAGTTCAATTCTCAATGCTACCAATTGCATTAGCAATTCTTCTTGATTTTTGATTCAATAGAATTATGAAAAAGGCTTTCTTATAAACATTGGAAATAGAAAAGATAGGACAGTGAAATGTATACTCTTAGTGTAAAGAGATTTCCGCAGAAGGAAGACTGTAGTCCTGTTGAATCCATAAACAGTTGCTATGGAATGATTTAGCTGGCAGAGTACATAAAACATGTCAAGAAAAAGATTTACTGGAAAATAGGTTTTCAGGGAACAAAGAAATTTTCAGCTAAATTAATACATGGGTACACTGCTGCGTAAATTCTTCCTTGATTTCCTCCATCCCCCTGGTATATTTTACTTTGTAAGAAACTTTTGCAACTTACAGGGTGTGTTTTGAATGGATTAATTTGTTACAATTACATGACAGACATTGAGACTTACTTCAGGCCCTGAGCAGATCAGCACACATTAGGAACTACAAAAGCCTGACTTTTGATGTTCTGTTTTGCATGAAGAGAGTAGTAAGGGCATGAGATCACAGTTCTGCCCTTTTCTTAATAATTCTGAGCTCTAACGTAGTGAGTGTTCTCAATGAAAATTAAGCAAAGCTGAACACAGTGACAGAAGAATACTGGCAAGAAAGAAACAAAATCTATGCCACGTGTTTTCACTGTATAAAAAGCGTGAAAAGCAACAATTTCTTCACCCTTCAGTGATGCCAACTCTTCTTGCTTGATGAGGTATGAAGATTGACCTTTCCTTGTAAGCCTATTTTACTGATTTTTTATTTTTTTTTTTCAAACCCACATCTGTGCCTAGAGTGAGTGAGTTGTGTTTAGAGTGTATTCTCAACAGAACCAGAAGATAGCTATTTTTATGACAGAGATAAAATCAACTCTGGTCATCTTTTCATTCTCCAAGCATTGCTGCAAATGTACATACACATCCTTACCCTGTTTGTGACTTAAGTAATACTTTTGTGATAGAAGTGTGAGTGAAGAAACAGTTTCATTGTTGTTAACTTACAGATCAGGTGATATCTCTGATACGACTCTGATGGAATTGTTTTCTGATATACTAAACTCATGGAATAAAACCCACTCAGGATTCCTTCTGGTGTTATAGTATGATGAGAAAGGATGAAGCTGGGCCACTTGTCTGTGTGTTAGCATTAAGTAGTTACCTGAGCCATCTACATCACGAGCAATCTAAAAAAAAAACAAACAAAGAATTATCCATTATTTAATTTTAATTGAATGTACAAGATGCATATATCAGTATTTGTCTATTATATTAAAACCAGAAGTTAAACTTGCATTCAGATACTTTCAATGGGAGAGCCTAAATCTCTCCCAAATTTCTGTGGGAAAGCTAGGGACTGGATACTATGAAATGAGGCTTAAAGAAAATGTTGATCTGTATATTTGAAGGGAAACAGTTTGCACAGATGAGGGAAGGCTTATATGGTAAGTATCTGAACTTGACTTTGAAGAGTCTCTGTGAAAACATGTTTTAAAGAATTATAAGAGTTTAAAATACAATGTGTGGCATGGCACTTGAAGCAGGGCAGTTGGAGGGGTCATTCTTGTATTTAGGAGGAGCATAGTGATATGAAGCAAGGCATGTTTTCAAGTGGGAATAAATTTAATTTTTCTTGTTTGTGTTTACAGTTACAGTTAGAGTACCTCATTTGGTTGAGATGGAGAAAACTGCGTATTATGTATACCTAAACATATTCAAGAAGTGAGTTCTTTGTTTCCAGGGTATTTTCATAAAAACATCTTCAAAAAGGAAATAACATCTTGAGAGAATATTACAAGTTAAAGAGTTTTTTGAGGTAAAAAGAGTTCTCTGACTGAAAGGCATATTGACAGTTCTCTTGCAGTGAGGTGTATGAACACCATGCTGTGATAGCTGAAGCCCAGGGGGAAAACTGGAATTGGCAGAAGTGTTTGTTACACTGTTGAAAAATGGCTTTTATCCTTTCTGATGATCAAGAGATTTCACTACCTAGCTTGCATTCTCTGAAAGCATTCTGTGAAACTTAGCAATGCAGTAAGATGAAACCACAATAATTTTCCTTACGTGCATGAAGTAACCGGATAAGAGAGATTTCTTAATGCTTAGTATATTATTGTTGGATCCAAAGTCCGGTCCTGAAATGGGAAGTTCAATACGCTTCATAATCTCTACTAGTTCAGCTCTGATTATTTCTGCCATCCTCAGTGCAGAACAGCTTAGAAAATAATCACGACACCATTTCTCATTACTGTAGTCTGTGAAGGAAAAAACAGTATTTTGGCTTAAAGCAAAGTCTTACTGATAGGTGCTAGCCACAGATATACTGGTCTGTAAAATGCTCTTTGGTGCAATAGATTAAAAACATTTTGGAACGAGTAGCTGCGTCAGAGCTGTCCAAAATTCTGATAGCAAGAGCCATATAGACAGCTTAGGCTCACTGATGTTGCTTGTAAAGCGAGTGGGTAATACTCGATATCCTTACTTATTTTTAAATAATTTAAACTCTGTCTTTCTGAATAAAAAATATTCAAAATCTCTTATTTGGTCTGTGAAAAGTAATAGCTTCAAATAGAACGAGTAGCAGCTTTATTTTCAGACTTTCTGGATTTGACTAGGATATAGAAGTGGAATCACGCCTGCAGGGCTTGTGATGATTCTGTGTGCTTGTAAAGGACAGGTTCTCTTGGACCTCATTTTAGCACTCAGCATGACTGAACGTGGAATAATCCTACTGTCCTATCCTAAGTTTTTACTCAGTATTTGTGAATTTATCACTCCACTGTCTTAAATGCTGGACTCGGGCTAAATGAGCCTGAGCAAGGTGTTTTGAGCACAGGAAAGTGCTGTGAAGAGCTTCTGTCTGCAGTGCAGTCCTCTGGCTTTTATTTGGTTTCCTGTAAATGTGAACTTCACTGCTTTCAGTATTTTCCCTTAAAATTCCGTTTTAGTTGACAGCTATGAGAAAAACAGAGTTGTTAGGCTGCTGGGGGAAGAGTCCCTTCTCAGCAGTTTACGTTGTTTCACATCTTAAACCTGGATTAAGTGCTCTTACAGGGGGCACCATCACTATGTTTTTGTAAATATCCCTTCAATGACAATTTTAACGGCACTTGTGTCCCCTTGTTGGATGAGTTGTGCTATCCTAGGTTATTTTCAATTGGTTAATAAACTAAAACTAGTATTTGCAATGGCTACTGTCTCTGGTTTCTCCCTGCAAATTAGCAAATCTAGAAGGAATCATTCAGAAAGGTCTTATGAACTAAATGCTAGTAATGACTGTTCAGATTTATTTTTTTTTCCCCGAATTGGTTACAGTTGCTTCATTTCGTCTGGTATGGGTACACTTACATTGGCTTGCTGAGTTTGCACCAACTTCCTTGAAGGCGTTGAAGACATTGATAAGTGTAAAGTGATCTCCTGCAGGGTGTGAGAATTTTCGCCAGCAAGTAAGAGCAATCTCTTCTGTTCCAGGAGGTGCGTGTAAGAAGCAGTTGGGAGCTTGGAAAAAAATCAAGCCAGGGGTTATTAAGACATGCAGATGCAGGCATAAATAGTAACTCCACAGGTATTTTTGTTGTTTTCCTTCCTCAGTTCCCTTTAATCTTCAGTGTTGGATTGCTGGTGAAGGACTGAATCTATTGCATTTGCTAAGGTTTTATTTATGTGGATGTTCTTTCAGTCTCTCCTTTAGTTAATGTGCTGTAAACACAAAAGAAGATGAACAACTTTCTCCTAGACTGATGCCAAAAATGCTTTATAATGGCATGGTCCAATTTATCCAGAACCCAAGCATATGGTTTCTTTACTATAGAGAGAAAACAAATCTATGGCTGTAATGCCTTAATTTGCCTCTATACGTTGAAATTTGTGCCTTTCACTGCGTTTTACTTCTGTTGTGGTACTGTGCAACGTAATTGTGTCTTTCGAGATGGCTGAGCTTTTTACAAAACTAATGTGTGCCTCTGCTCAATCGTTTATATTTTTTTGTATGTGCTTAACAATTTTATCGCAAGTTTAGGCCCCCTGTTAAAAATCAGGCCAGCTGAGTCATAAACCCAAGTTGTTCTATAAGAACAACTACTGATGCAGCTTTCTGTCCTCTGCCTAAGACTCCTCACCGATTTCTAAGGCTGAGGATCTTGCCTCTGGGCAGAGCACAGCAATGCCGTGCCAGATGGCAGCTGTTGAGCAGATAGCTTTCAAGTATTGGTTCTGTATTAGGGTTATCCCATAAAACCAGTAGCACAGGCTGCTCCGGAGAGGGGTGAGACAGCTAAATATTGCTGGAGCCAACATCACTGTGTAACACTGAGACCTGAAAGGATGCAAATCTAGCCCTGCCCTGCATTATCTGGTGGGATCCTGAGAAGTCAGCATTGTTACTTTCTCTTTGAACTTCTGGAGTCACCCTCCTCTCAATTAGCCTAAAATCTTCGCTTTTGTGCGTCTTCGATGTATTAAGATTCCAACAGCAGCTTTTGCAGAGTGAATTAAGTTTTAAGTATCGGGTTTATGTGTTGGTTTGAAAGCTCTGTCACATCAGATGAAAGAAGTTCTATAGTTAACAACCTTTTAATATAAATGTTCTTGCTCCTGCCATCATGTGTCCAGTCTTTGGGGTCAGCTGGTTTGTCTTACAGTGCCATGTAGGAGCAGAGTGATCCATTGGGACAGAATGTTATGAATACTTTAGGTTAGGTTAGTTTTAAAAAGTATTTGAAAGGGAGAAACGAGATCACAAAGTGATTCTTATGTAGGTCACCAGTTCAGTATTGTTTATAATTAGAACTTCCCCTAATTTGCTGCTCCAGTCTGTAGCAAAGTACAGGAATACAAGGTAAAAAAGTTAATTTTGAGGGGATGTTCAGTGTATGCTTTTTGATGAAAGGTTGGAAGCTAATGGGGCAGCTGAAGCATGGAAATGGAGTGCTACTTACAAGTTCATTACTTGTGTTTCATTGCATGCTTAAAATCAAGACTTAAACAGCCAAAGATATTAATTTACTGGAAATACTCAGGATGTGAATAACAAAAGTTTGCCTTTGGGTTGCCCTTGTGAATAGTCTTTGAAAGGGTCTATGTGGACTGGCAGGTGGCACAAGAAATGCAGTAAGACATCATCTATGAGTACCTGTTACCATGGCTGCAATGGTCAGCATTTCATCAACACACTCAAATTCGCATGAAGCCAGAATTGACTTCGACAGTTGTGGATCCAGGGGAAATTCTGACATGATAATTCCAAATTCAGAAAGGTTTCCATCATTATCCAGGGCTGCTAGATAATCGAGATCTTCCAAAGCCTGCATCAGGCTTTCGGGAGCTAATAAAAAGGAAAGATAATTCAAATTCTTGAGAATTGATACACATAAATGAATGTCTGAATTCTCGTTATAATAATTCAGTGTGTGAAATTTTAACAGTGTGAATATAATAATTTCCTGTGTGAAAATCATAGAAGTCAGCTTCTGTCATTTGAGTAAATGAGTAAGAAGAAAAAGTAATAGATGAACTGAAGGCTGAGAACATTCTGGAGGAAGATAAGGGGTTACACTTATAGGACTGCAGATTACTGATTTTTTTTGTGTGTGTGCACGTTCGTTTTTTTTAAGGAGGGGTGGTCACATTTGAGGGGTGCTAAGAAATACGCAACAGCTCTAGGAAAGTGGTTTATGAACAAAAGACAAGTATTTACAGAAGTTGTAGCTGTCTTACCATTCTTGCAGGTAATCAGAGTTCTCTTGGTTGCCTTTTAAAAAAGTAATTATTACTTTTTTTGCATGTTTTTTCATGATGTCAGAATTAAAATAGAAACATAATAAGAGCACGTCTCCCTAGCGATTGATTTTCAAATTTCACACAAATTTCAACGTTGTTTTCTGTTATTATAGGTTATAACTTCTGTATAACCTCACAACCTCCATGGGTAGAAATGAGAACAGTGAGGCAGAAAAAAAATGATGAGTGAATACAGGAAGGTCATTAGGTAAGCTGAGAGTCTTAATTTGGGAAAGTAGTAGGAAAGAAGTGACTTTGGGCCACACAGTGAGCAGGGAGCATGAGTTTGAGGTGGGTTGAACAGAGGCAAACGTGAAGAACATCAGGAATTACAGTCTCGTGTTTAAGATGGGGGGGTCTGAACAGTGCAAGCAGAGGAGAACGAAGACTGAAGTGATGGGTTTTCTGTCTTTGACCTCCGCCTGTGTTTGTCTGCCAGGGATGTTTGCTTCTGCGTATGTTGTGCGCTGAGCTTTCAGGCTAAAGTGATCTGCGTGTGCTTTTGCTGAAGACTGCTGGAGTATCAACAATTAATTCAGTTAATTGTTCAGTTAACTTAGTTTTGATCAATGGCATGTTGATATGCTATAAGTAGTACCCCCACGAGGTATAGGTATGTCTTCCTCTTTTGTGGATGAGGATGAATGAAATCAACAACCCACAGGATATACGCATGGGCACAAAGCTGCCTTGTTCATCAGTTGTTATAACATCTCATCAGTTATTTCTTGATAGACTAAAAGGTGGCATTTTTTGTAGCTCTTCTGAACCTTTTACCTGGATGGGAGTAAGTAACGAGGGAGTTTGACAGAGACTCTCTTTTCTCATTAAGTATCTTGCTGACTTTCTCCTTTACTGTTTTCTTCCCCCCCGCCCCCCTATTTTTCTCTTACTTTTCTGTATCAGAGGCGGTGGAAGACAGTCAGCATACATAAACCATAGTCCTTTTATTGACTGCTTGTTCTTCTGAAGGTGCCAGAAAACTGTAAAGTATTACTCTGACATTTTTTTCAGATTTTGAAAAAGTTAGTCTTAAGAATTTTCTCGGGGACACTTTGTTCTGCTGAAAGGATGGTATAATGAATTTAAACCCTCACAGTTGTGGTGATAAAAAAAAAAACCCAAAACACATGTCCTGAAAAGACAGGATTAAGGAAATCGGTAGTTAAAATGAGATCTTGAGCAGATGTGTAGCAAATGTGCTGTTGGTGGAAGCAGTTCCCTTTGGCAAAACAAGCACAGAAGACCTTTATGTGCAACCGTGGTGGCTATAGCTGTGGGGCTGGAGAGGATGAACCTGAAAGCTGAGTTGAAGTTGTCAAGCCTGCACTCTCCAAAAAGTAGTTGTTAGAGCATGAAAGGCACTGGTGGAAATTTGGAAACTCTTGAAGTGCGAAGGTTCTTTCCTCCCAGCACTCTCCAAAGGGAGATTTCTATTCCAGGTCTGGTTGTAAAGGTCAGTCTCTTTTCTGAGTGCCAGTTCATTTACATTCCTAACCGCTTTCCCATCACTGCAGCGACTTTTTCCTTATTCCAGTTTAAGGAACTGTTTGGTTGTTTCTCTCTGTTTTATGGATAACAAGTTATATTCTAGTCCTAACGGAGTTGGTGGCAAAAATTCCACTTCAGCAGGACTTGGCCTCACCACCCACCAAGCATACCCAGCACGGGGAAGGGAACGACTGCACGGGCAGTTCTTCAGTCTTCTGTGGGCTGCTGTCAGTTTAAATACCAAATTTAAAAAATCTCTAAATAAATAAATACCCCCCCACACACCTCAAATAAAACACAAGCACAGCTACTCACACCATCAGGGTGCGTATTTGTTCTTGCATCTTCATTAATAGATGACTAAAAATAATTTCTTGCTGTAATTCGTTATGGAGGGGACCCTGTCATTGGCAAGCTGCTTTTGCATCGTGAAGATTAAAAGCCAAGCAAGCCTCTGGGGTGTGGGGGGTCCCATTCATCTGTAATGCCACGCTTCAGGCACCCTGCCATCCTGCAGGAAAATCTTTTGAGTTTGGGTTTTTACTTTGTTGGCAGTGAACTGTTACGGTTTTACCGTCACTCTGTAATTAACGAGTTATAATGAAGTAAAGAAAAAAGTAAAATGGGAAATAAGCAAGCACCTGTTGGTTTTAACCCTTTACTAATGTCTGAAGGGGAAAAAATAGTTTATTAATACCTCTTACATGAGCTTTTACAGAATTTTTCCAGCATGTAAATCTGTCAGTGTTGTGACTTCACTTAATTTTAAAACACTTCCTATTAGTTTTCATAGATGTTCTCTCAGAGTTCTGTAAATTCCTGTTAAAACTGTGGACCTGTTTTATTTCAGCATTAGAGTTCAAATCTCTCCCTGAACATGAGGGGTTTCCCTCTAGAGACATTTTTTTATCAGGCATATGGGATAAAAGCTGAGAAGAAAATGCTTAGGAAGTTTAAAGAAATTAAAAGGAACAGCTGATGAAGAGTAAGAGTCAGTGACAGGAAATAGATATCAGTGATTGAAAATACAGGGAGAATGAAATGGTCATTCAGACACACAGTAATTGCTCAGAAATCACGGAAAGCTAATTTCCAGAAATCAACAAAGTAGATTGTGCTAGAACTTACAAAATATATGGTTATATGGCAGTCAATTTCAATCCCCTGATAGCATCAGTAATTTGCATTTTTATGCCCTAGAGTTGGTTGCTCTGAGATTTATAAACCCAAATTACTTTCCTGTTTTGCTATCAGTGTTACCAAAAAAACAAAACAAAACAACCCCCCCCCAAAAAAAAAACCAAAGGCGACTTCTGGAGGTTTATGGCACCATAAAGGAGAAGATAGTAAAGGTAGATTAGAGCAGGTGGAGGAACAGTGTAACAAAAATACCCCCCACCCAAACCCCAAAAATCAAACTAAAAAACCCAAACTACCCAATGAAAAAAAAAAAAGGTTGCCTAGGGCTTTCAGATACAGGCTTTCAGATTGAGTCACATAATCAATAAAAAAACATCGTAAGAACAGAAAATGCTCATTTGAGTGTTCTTCATGGTATGTTTCCTATTTAAATAAAAACTATGATAAAAATAGTATAAATTTTTAGATATGGAAAGCTCTTCTTTAAGGAACAGAAACTCATACTGTTTTAGAATGATTTTGTTATTTTTAGGGCTGCTTGCCCATGCCAGCTACCGCTGCCGTTGGGGCAAACCACATGGCTTTGTGACTTGACTGCTGCATTCACGGGAGCAGAGTTAAAAAGCAGATCTTGTGGTGTGTCCTGTGCTTTCAACAAGAACCTGTCACACCCCTGCAAGTTTAAAAGGTATTTCCTAATCTGGTATTTTCTTTCCCTTGCCTGCGTTCTTTGACTGCTGAAGGCTGGGTTGCTCTGGATTTGTTTCAGGAAATCTGACCAGTTTTATATAAATACGGTTCTTACTTTTGGTCATGAAACAAATATGTAACTAAATGTTATTGTTAGCACTGAAATCATTTACCTGAGAGTTTCAAGCTGACTTAAAATGATCTTCATTTCCCAGTTTTTCTGTAACTTTGACACGAGCAGAGTAAGTTTATGTTTCTAAAAGTAGCTGCGCCTTTAATCTTTTCAGTATCACATCCTATGTGGCTGAAACTGCAGTGCTTAAGGTGTGATAAAATAAACCTTAAAATATTATTCTTTTTGCATTAAGGAAGCAAGTGATTTAGCAATTTGCCCAAAGTTCTGTAATAAGAGAATGTTAGAGAGAGGGATGAAACTTAAATGGCATGATTTTTAATAGCCCATTTAACTACTATATCGTGGTTTTCTGGAGGATCTACAGGTCTTTTGTTCTGGCCTCCTACTCTGTGAAAACACTGAGTATTTAAAGTACCTTTTTCTTGATAGAACCTTTCTTTCCACAGATGTAATTGCCATAAAGTTAGAGCTGACATGAATGTCAGGTGGAGGCTTGTTGTCTTTAAAGAGCTGATTCACTGCCTGGCAAACCGCAAGTTTTTCCAGCTTCTGTTAGGCTTAACAGCATGAAGAACTGCCAGAGTAATTACTGCAGGGATAACAGTTCTGGGGAATGGCATTTTCTGTTACTGTTCTTTAACATCGCTCCTTGGATAGCAAACTGAAGATACAGAGAAATCTAGCGCCAATTTTTCTTCAAATTATGCAGGTGTTTTTCTTCTGCAAGGACAAGCTTTTGTGTGCAGGTTTCATCTTGTCTTTTCCCCTCTGTAAGTTCCGAGGTAGGATCTTTTATGGGTCTGTCATGGTCTGAAGCCACCTATTCTGTAAGTGTTATTTTGACGTTATAGTCGATCATTCAGAATTACTTTTCCAAGTTCATGCTTTGCCATCTCATTGTTCCTCCTCACGCTGCTGCTTCACTGCTCCACGTGGGTTGGTGATGGTCCCCGCGGTGCCGTCCTGCCCGCAGGTACACCAGCTCTGGCTGACCTTTCCCAACACAGGTACACACAGTAGTATCCACACACCAGGGGCAGCGCCGGCACTTCAGTGAAGTCAGTTTTCTGTCTGCTTTGTGTTGTCCTCAAAACACGTTACATGACTGTGCAACACATGTCTACACCTACAAACGGTGTGATTAAATGAATATTGTATAATGGCATAAAAATGCTTTTAATCACTTTGGTTTCTGTTGTTACATGGCATGAGAGGAGTCCAGCTTCAGCAGGGCTGGGGTCCTCCTGGTTGGGGTGCCCTTTGTGATTCCATCTCCCTATTCTAAGTGACTGGCTACACTCAGTGCAGTGTGTGCTCAGTTCGTGGGCTATGCAAACTGCCCCGAGTCCCATTCCTGATGCCTCTTGTCCACGAATACGGGACTGCCGCTAAGGGTCAGATTGCCCAGTCTGCCCTTTGCTTCCTCTATTTATTCTTTTGCTGTCTGGTCCTTACCTCCTCCAGTTCCTTTTATGCTTTTCCACTGATTTATGCAGTGCAGACTATGAAGTATGTGGCTGTGTCTATTCTGTCAGAAAGCTTTTCATTAAAAGATAGATAATGCTATTTAATCAATGAAATTTAGAAATTAAAACATCAAAGAATCGGCAAGTGGACTTCATATAATGAATCTGCCGTTAAGTGATCTCTGCTGAGCCAACCTTGTGTGGCACATTGAGTTTCTGTCTTTGACAGTCTGTTTCTAATGAATAAATATGCAAACAAATGTTATTTCTGAAACAATTTGAAATTACATGCACTTGTGATTATGGAGATTCTAGAAATACATTATTGGTGAGGTTATATCAGCATAGCTCTCAAATGTCATGGCATGTGTGCCCATCAACAAACATTCTAATCTGAATATTTTTTATGATAATTCTGCATGAATGCAGAATCTGCAAACTGCTTTCACCTTGACTTCTTATGGAAATTGTACATGGCTTCATCTTTATACTGATTTGCATAGTTTAAATAGGGATCTTCCAGTGATCTGCAAAAATACGTAATGTTGCTGCACTCCGTGGGAAAGGAGTTCTTTTGTCCCATTATGTAACACAGTAAAGATCGAGCTGATTAACCAATAAAAATGTAAACACATCCCTATTATAGTGGCACAGGAATTCAAATAGTGCACTTCAGAACTGCGGTGCCAAATACATTTTCATATGGCTCATGAATTCTAAAAAGGGTAACAAGTCTGCTGCATTGGCTCATCTCGATTATAGCATGAATTAAATGCAGCAGCTGTAAGCCTGACATGTTTGTTGCTTTCATAATGCAGTAATGAGTCAGAGTTAATCCAGGCTTTTATTTTTCCTCAGAGCAGCAGAAAAAAACCCAACTTGTGCACATTGCTGCTGAGCAGAAATAAAATGTTTTACTGATGTAATTTTTGTTTCTTATCTGCTATATGTTCTCTATATCATGTACAGGGAACGGACTGAAGTACTTCTCTTTGAAATCCAGCTATAAATGTTGGTGTACTTTTGATTAGTTTATTCACCACGTGTCCTTGGTGTCATCACCACTGAGATGACAGTGAAAACATTATTTTGTTTAAGAAAAATTCACCTTGAGTTAAAAAAATCCCTCCATCTGTTTCAATGGCAAAGAAAACTTGAGAACGTTAGGTGAACAGAAACGGCGCCTAGGAAAGCCTGCGGCACGTGTGGTACCTATGGCACGTGGGAGATGCTGCGGTATGTCCACTGCCTTTACTCAAAGGCAAATCAAGTCCAGGTTGGTGAAGGGTCTTGGAATAGTCAAGCCCAGGACAAACTGTGCTGGAGAGAAATAGCAAGGCTGTTTGTGGTTTTTAGACTCTCTGTGTTCTGAGCAGCACTGGGTTTGGCCAGGTCAGATGAGAACATGCAGAAACAGAGCCTTGTCCTTTTGTTTGCTGGTTTGCGGGGCGCTGCCTTGGTCCAGTTGGTCTTGTGCCACGTCTGGTTGAGGGTGGGCAAACTGCCTTTGTATATCTTGGTAATAGATGTGAATAAGAACTGTTGTACCCAGGAGTTTTCTTCGGGTCGAAACCCCCACACTGCTTGTTTTGTGGGCTTTGTTGCTCACCTTTTTCGCTTAGGTCTGTCTGCCACCCCAGAGATCCCCTGGGATCTCTGTGATCCATGCCCATCACTTCAGGTTTCAGAATGCTTATGCAACTAACGGGACTCCAGCAAAGACAGTGAAGCCTTGTTGGAAAGCTACAATCTCTTTGCTTGAGAGAGGTTGCTTTCCATCTCTGATGGCTCTTCTCTTTGCCTCTCTGCAACACTCTCCTGCAGTACGTCATCCAGAAAATTGTAACCTCCATTTGACCTTATGACAAGCAACCGAAAAGCTTCAGGGCTACCTTTTAACCGAGGATCAGAGGTATTTGGAGCTGGGCAGAAGGGACTCTGCGGTGTGACTTTAGGGTCAGTCTCTGCTTCTGCTGGAGGACGTTGTGAGCCATGGGAGACCTGGGTGGCATTGAGGGTATGTGGCAGGTTGGGTCTGTCTTGGCACAGAATGAGAAAGCTTGGGCTTTCACAGGCTGAGATCATTGCCCCAAAGCTCTTGGGAGGATGGAGAGCCCAGAAGAAGATTTTATGTGCCTGAAAGCTTGACACGTTTTGCATTCTGTAAGTTGGTCTAATACAATATCTAACTCTCCTTTGAAATTTGCTTCAGTATTCCTGTTTCTTTCAGGCACATGTATTTCACGCCAGGTACTTCAGACTGACTGTATTTTCTGATAGTGTGAGCTTTATAGTCATCTCTGGAGGATTATGGTAGGGATATAACTTAAGTGTGAGTAGGAAAGAAGTATGTCGCCTGCTCAGAAGTGGGGAAGAAGAAAGCCCCAAGGCAAAGAAAGCCAACATGTGATCTGTCCCAGGGTAAGGGAAGAGCTGTGCTAGACAATTAAAGCACTGTTTCAAATGTTTAATTGTGTGGGGCTTTAAGATGTGAAGGAGACCAAAAATTGTGCAAACTTTCTCATCTCCTTTCAGTGGCCCCCCTGCGCATTTGAGGGATTTCTTCTTTTTTTCAAACAGCTCCTTGCACTGTTCCAATAATTCCTCAAAGTTTTCCCTACCTTGACCTTGCACATTTGATCTAGTTAGCAAAACCGTTTTTTTTTATTTGATGCCCATCCAAGTAAAGCTGATGCGTTCATCAGATACCTTTACAATTTTCTACACATCAGCAAGATGCTTTCTTCAGCTGCATTATCTCAAAAATACAGATAAAACTTAGAATTCGTGCACCTGTGAAATCCTTAAATGCCTCTAGCGTTTCATTCTCTCTGAATACCAACAGTCTCCATTCTGCCTTTAAACCCCTAAAATACTGAGTGCTTTGCCTAATGTAACTTCACTAATTCATTCTACAGTTCAGGAACAACTTTCTTCATATCCAGTAAAAGCACTAGTACATTTTAGATTATTATTATTATTATTATTAGTAGTAGTAGTATTGTTGTTATTGTTATTATTATTGTTATTATTATTATTTTATAAAATGCTTTCTAAATTTGAGTGGAAGCCAGCTGTATTCCATAACCATTTTCTATGAAGGTTTCCTAGATTCAACACAGGAGGTGACACTCGTGAGGCCAAAATACTTGGATTCTAATCAGTCTTGCATTAGTTACCACTCAGACTGGCAATGTTTTTTCACTTCTCTTTTAGGCATGGTTCTGTTAAACAGGCAGACAAGGGAAAAGTAGCAGAAATTCTACTTAAAAATGCCACTGACAATCTATCACACAATCAACAGTGGGAATTAACCTTTTTGTTACTGATTAATTACAGCGCACAATACATAGATGTTGAGCAATCATTCTAATTTTGTTTATGTGCGTGAGGAAAGGGAGGATAATATAAGGATACTTTCTGCTTGCACTAGAAAATTACACAAATGAAGCTAGCAGTAGGTCACAGTATCCCCAAACCAGTGAAATAACCTTTTTTTCCCTATTGGGAATTTCCCTCACTTGGACTGGTTTTATGTCAAAAGCAGAATTTGCAGTGGTGCTTGGGTTTTGTGGTAGGTCAGAACAGAGGGAAATATCCTTCTGTACAAAAAGCCCTAAAACATGAAATAAGAAAAATAATAAAAAAGAAAGAACAACTTTCTTCACATTCTTACCTCAAAATTTGGAATATTCCCTGTCTAGCATTGAAAATTTATTCAGGTTTATTTTATAAATAATATTGTCCTTAAGTAACAGCTTATTGTAAATTTGAGGTGGGAGATGCTGGAGGATAAATTGAAAGCTGATTTCCTCCAAATATACCTCCTAGATAACAACAGTAGTTTATTTGAGTTGTAAACTTTTGATTAAAGGAATATATTTTGTTAGATATCTGTACAATGCCTTGTACAATGAGACACATTTTCTTTGTAGGCTCGAGGAAGTTAATACGAAACCTAGATGATAAGATACTTGGAATATCGATTTTTTTTATTTATTTATTTTTTTCCTCTCCCCAATTCCATTCTGATACTTTATGGTCTTTTTCAGAGCAAACAGTTCCTACATGGTACCAGTTCTCTAAGTGCAGCTATTGCACTGGGAACTGTTCTAGCTGGTAAGTGTAAAAGCAGTGGCAGTGTTATTACATGTACTTTAATAAAAAAATAGTACTGTAAAAACCAGGACAAAATTCATCTTTCTATAACATCAATAATAATAATAAAGACATGGAAAATTAGTACATCATCATTACCTGGCCTGCTTATGAAGTCACAGTGTCCGAAGCCTGCTATATCCATCCTTTTCAGGAAGAGAACCATGCTAGTGAGGTTTGATTCCTGGATTTTGGCTGTTAGATGTGGTTTCATTTCTTTGTGTGTAAATTCTTCAGGATACAAGCAAAAGAGTTTTCCTGGAAGAGATTTCAGGAAAATTACCTTTTTTTATTTACTTTTTTTATTTTTTTGCATTGCCACACTGCTTCTATTAATAATTTAAACTAGCGGATTTAAATTTTGAGCTAATAATTCTACCTGATGAAGACATGCCCAGAATTTGTTTATGCATCTCTGCTTGACTTTTGCTGATAGGCTGCGTTATAACAGAGTCTGCTCTGATTCTAGGATTGTACACCTTTAAATGAAAGAGATATTAAGCATCAGATAAGTAAGTGAAGACTACAAAAATATTAATGGTATGTATTGCATCTTTGTCTAGGTCATTTTACAGAAAGTATAGTAACAGTTCCATTGCTTTTGACACTATATTACACCTGCTTCGAAGTGAGACCAGTCAGCACTTTGATAAATTGACAGACACATTTGGCAATAACTCAGTATGAATACTCTAAGATAAATGTCTTTTTCTCCAGAAACGTACCTCACTAAAACAAAAAATGCACATCTGTGGTATCACCAAGAAAAAGCATCAAAAAAGATTATTTATTTCTTCCAAAGACAGAATCCCAGCAATGTCTGATAACATTTTGTTCTGTAACTTGAGATTTTTGTCTTAATACTGAAAACTGTCAGTTCAGTACAGGAGATAAGGACTGTATTAAAGATGTAGAATGCCCCATTTTTTTTTTCTTAATTCTACTTTATTTTGATTAAACAGAGGAGCTGATTCACTTGCTGCTCTGACCACCAGATGATGTCCATAAGCTTCTGTAGTATATGGCAAGACATAGAACATCTGGATGAGGAGATCTAGCCACGCTATCTGAATTGACTTTGTCTACTTTAAGCAGGGTTTTAATACAGAAGGTAAAATGTGAAGGGAACAAATTTCTTTTCCTCTGGGTAAATTTGTTATATATGCAAGACTTACGTGGGATTTTGTTCTGCACAAAACTTTGCCTGTTCCCTCTATGTTCGACTGACTTCCAGCTCTACAGACTGAATGGGAATTTGAGGTGCTGCGGAATGAGTATGAGAGGACTAAACTTCAGGTGTTAGGACAAAATAATTGAATTAAAGGGTCAAAACCGCACAACTGATAGAGGTGAATTGATGGCCATCAGGACTGTGTTGGAACTGATTTTTTTCCCATTGCTTCATATTTCAGATTCACAGAAGTCTGGGAGCACTGAATTTTACTTTGGGCTTCAGATTACCATGGACATGAAGTTCATTTACATCATCCAAGACAACTGCAGTTTCAGAAAGAAGTTGTTACGCATGGTCTAATTGCAAACTGCTTTTAGGCTTTTATTAATTTCACACAGAAGTATGACTTTTTTCTCTTTTCCCCTTTAACTTGAGGCTGAGTTAGTTTAAACCCCCCAAATGGGAACCTTTTAAAATGGCAGTGTTAGACACACTTCTTCAGACGAAAATGCAAGGTAGTGGTAGTCCCCAAGCGTTTCCCTGAACTGCTTTCAGGGCTAATCAGGACTGATGATCTCCAATCCAAAATTTTAGGAACACTTCGATTTTGGTGATTCCATTCTGGATTATATAAAGAAACTGCATTATATTGTTTCTTTTGCCTATTAACTGGAATATTTATTTTGTCTGGCAAAACACATAGGACAGTTTCAAAACCTGTAGTAGTGCAGCCTTCCAATTCGTGCAGTGACTTGTTCCTACAGAGTTACTCATTCTTTAGGACATCAGTTTTATGTAAATGAAAGAAACGAGGTATTTTTTGCAGCTGCACTAGTCCTTCCCAGGATGGGGTGGAAAACAAGAGCTGAGGACTTACTTTGAACTTTAAAGGCTCAAGGATTGATTTGATAAATTGAAGCATCGTGAGGTGCTTGGATAGAGGCGTGTATCTGGAAGGAGCATAAGCAGCTTTAGAAAGGAGTGGTTGGTTCCCTGTGTGAGCATCCCTTGGCGTTACACATCTGTGGCGTTACACTGATCACTAAATTGTTAAAGAAGTGATGAGGTTAATCTACTAAACCAGGTAATCTCCCAATAGGTAGCCAAGAAGTGATTGTATTTTGCTCTGTCTGTAAGGTACTGAAGAGATAATTATGACCGATAGGCCAAAACTAAGGGGAGCTATAGTTTGCAGATGAGATGTCATTGGTTTGGTGCCCCAAGGAGTGGCAGTTCCAGCTGGGAGTGTTCATCTGGTTCTAGAAACTTGAAGATTTTATTTTCTGACTGAATATAGGAAGCAATTGCATTTTCTCACTTGGTTTTCACATCAGATGTCCATGAAAGTTATTTAAATGTTGTTCATTTGAATGTAAAAAAATATTATAGAATTTGACTGATGAAAAAATAGAAAACTATTTGATCCTTTAGAAACTATTTGCATCGATCCATTAGCTGTATATTCCCCTTTCTCCCACCCTGAACAACACCACCCCCCCCCATGTTCATGTTTGGCATACTGAATCTGGTGTTTACTAACCTTTCTTCTTTCAACACCGACATCAATGACAAAGGTTACATTTTTAATCCAAATCAAAGATTCTCCAAAGCTGGTGGTGAGTAGAACTTTCCTTCTGTATTTTCTGCAGCATTTCTGTTTGTCTTGATTTGGCTTGGGAATTAGGTCTTGTTTTGTGGGGTATAAAGGAACTGGGATGAGTTCTCCAAGGTCAGGATTGAAATTAGCCTGTTCCTGTCTGATCATTTGGTAAGCTTTTTCAATTTCCTGTAATCAGGAGAAAGATTTCTTTTTTCTTCATTCATGTGAAACCCAATTATCAATATTTAATTTTGAAGCAACTTTTTAATTCTAAAATGAATTTTAATTATATATCAAACTGTAACAACATTTAAATCTTACATGATTAATAATTAAGGGGAGAAAAGGGAACATAACTATGTATGAAAATTTCCTGACTGTATCTGCTAACTATAGACCAGGAAAAAGCTGGGCTGTTATTTGAAATGTCTTTTTCTTTTCTACAATTTTCAAAATGTTCTCCTTGCTTAATTCATATCCAAACCATCCTCTAAGGGAAGACAGCTGTTCAAGAATATACTACAGGAATAGCAAGGCTGAGAAGTTATGAAACAGTTGCTAAACTTTTATGTAGGACACCTAGGATGCTCCCGCATCAGCGGTTTGGTGCTGAAGCATTTGGTGCAGATTTGTCAGGAGTGTAGGGCTAGTAAAGCTGTAGCAGGTACTCTGGTGCCCCAGCGATGTGCCCAAAATGTTTTCTCTTCTGCTGGAACCAAAGTCATGCATGTGGGGTGCCCTGAGTGGCCGTGTCCCCTGGGAAATGGGGGCTGGCCATGAGGGACCTGCACTGCTGGCAGCGGTGTGATGTGCAGGGGTGCACAGGAGACGGGACAGAGCGTGGCAAATACCACGCCAACCCCCTCCAGTCCCTGCTGTCCCCATTGCTGGAAGGGCTGAAATGGCAGAGCCTGTATTTGGGTCACTTTGGAAACTACTGTTATGTTCTTAATCCCATTACAATGCATAAAAAGATCAAAATTTGTGGAAACCTCCCTACTTTATGTTTATTATTGTATATAAGAAGATATAAGTATTGTGAAGGTTTTAATTGGGGGGGGGGGGGGGGGGGGGGGGGGGGGGGGGGGGG
>JAVJGJ010000062.1:50092115-50119776 GCA_035590215.1 Microhierax caerulescens
CGCGGCGGGCAAGGTTTTAATTCCCCCCCCCCCGATGATTAATAAGCTCTATGAAGACTTAAAGTCAATAAAATGTCCCTTAGCTCTGTTAATGGAACATCACCTTTAAAATAGTTCACAAATTCAGAGGTTGAATATCAATTGTAAAAGGTGTTTTTTTTCTTGTTCTTTTAGTCTTTTTTTTTTTTAATATAAAATAATTTGTGTTGGAAATGATTTTTTTTTAAAGTACACAAACATCATTCATAGCCTTGTTCAGTTTGAAAGGGATTTTTTTTTTTCAAAAGCATTTTTATTAGCTAACACTTTTCAAAATGGAAAAACCAGATTGAATTTCTATTTGAGAGCAACACTACATTTATGGTATTTATAGGTTGAAAGTATTCTATCAAATGTCTTATAAAGATACGACAGTGACATCTAAAGGCTGGCACCAAGACAACACATAAATCTTCATGTTTATTCATATTTCTGTTTGGTTTAAGGGACAGTTGAGTGCTAGGGAACAGTGAGCCATTAGCGATATGAAACTGTAAATCACAGTTAGGCAGAAATGCGAAGGATGTTAATAGTGTGGTAACAGTCCACAATGAGCGTTTTGTTCATTGTGAGAGGGAAAACTAAGTAATTTCTTCCCAGCAAGAAATTATTTAGTATGGTGTGGGAATTGCTTGTCAAAAAAATCAAGCTGAAACGAAACTTTTTTCCCAGTCCTTTAAAACTGAAAGTCTGGTTTTCTCTCTCACGTGATCTATGGTAAATATGACAACTGACACAGATAATTCATTAATTCGTAATTTGTAAAATTTGTGTCTATGAAGTTTACAACTGATGATTACCATTATTAAAAGTGTTACATGTCCACCCCACTTTTTACAGAGAAAAACATTACATATAATGGTACAATCAAACGGTCATTTATCTCTGCTTGGGAAATGTCATTGTCTCCTGGAGCAACTAAGGTGAATTTGTTGTTCTAAAGCAGATGTAATGATACGATGTGGAAGGTTGAAGGTCACTGCTAGGATAGTAGTAGTAGTAGTAATAATAATAATAATCATAATTTATAATAACTTCAAGTCTTAAAATATTTATTTGACGGATAGATTGCTTTGACTGCTGTAAGGGACCTGATGGTGCAATCCTGGCAGCAGTGAATTTAGAGCATCACTGCTGTCCTCCAAGATTCAGAGATGCCACTGGTTAGAACAGCCAAGCCCATGCAGAACCCTGGGTTATCGGTAGCACCTCTGAAGTGGCATTTGCCTCCTGCTGTTGTGTACAGAAATGACTGGGAATCTTTAGCTATAGAGGAGGATGCAAATGGAAAAACCGTGTAGGCAAGTTTAAGGTAAAAACATCCATGCGTATAAGGATGTTTATGCAAACTGGGCATATGTTCTTGTTGTCCCTGTTCTGCAGGAACAAAATGGGATATCCCCGATGCCGGAGCAGATTGTAACGTATTGACTGCCTGCGTCTGTGGCCCTTGTCCCTGTATACAGCCTTCACTCCTTTTTGCATCATGCAGCAGAATGATGGCCTTTCTTTAAGCACACAGAAAATCTGATAGTTACACATATTAGTTTATGCTATATATATATACTACGGTGTTACATATACCATAACTTTTATGTAGGAAGAACCTGAAATGACAAAAAGTATTGGCAGGGTCTTGTGTCTTAGATACTGGCCTCAAGTATCTATCTATCTATCTATCTATCTATCTATCTATCTATCTATCTATCTATAATTTTTATATCTATATCTATCTATCTATCTAAAAATAAATTTCATATATATATAATTTTATGTAGACGTATATCAAATATATAGATATCTCATATACAGATGGAAGTTTTTTCTTGATTAAAATCAGAAATATTGGAATCAGTTAATAACTTACTTGTTCACATGCCAGAAAGATCACAATGTTGCCCTTCTCTTTGGTATGGTGTATCTCGAAGAGCAGTTTTAGTGCAGACAGAAAGTGGTCTTGCTGAATGCTGCAAGAGTATACAACCTCAGCACGGTGTTTGTTTTCCACCCTTAGCACAGGCACGCTGCCGTAATAATTCTGGAGTTCGCTGGACATCTGAGGTGTGGTGAGTATTACCAACCTCAGTTCTGGTCTTGATAGCAAGACATCCTTAAGAAGGCCAAGTAACGCATCTGTTGCAACAGTTCTTTCATGCACGTCATCCAAGATGATAACACCATAACAGTTCAGGAGAGGTGTAGACATCATTTCCCTCTGTAGCATATCATCTGTACAGTACCTGCAACGTACAAACAGAAAATTCTACAAAGTTTCTAGGAATATTCAGTATTGATTGTAAGAAATTAATTCAGGGTCTTGGGGATAGATATCTTGGTTCTTTCCGTTCTAACAAAGATTTGTTAAGGGCAGAGAGTCTATTTTGTAGACAGTATTACAGTCTCAACTACATGTTTAAACTACGTCCCTCTTTAAGGAGCTAGAAGAAACTCAGTGTAATTCAATGACACTAAGTGGCTTTGTGGTTGAAAGGATGCTCTAGACAAAAGGAGAAATATTTCTGCCCTGAAATCATAACTTACATTGCCTTCCCTCTTCCCAACTAGCTAAGCATATTGCATGCCGTAATCAGTTCTTGTGCCAGGAACTAATACTTTTAGATAAGCAAAGAAAACTTACATGCATGCATCAGGCAGAACCAAGATGAGAGATTAACTCATGCTGTAAGGCCCGCCTTGCTTTTATTCCTACTATTCCTGCCACTGTCATTTTTTTAAAAGATACTGTTTTTTCCTGTGTTGCGCAGCAGAACGTTGAGTTCCTTAACCAGGTTTTGATGTGTGGGAGGATAGGATTCACCTCCCTTTCACACCAGGAGCAGCTGCAGGAAGATGTGCCACAGGATGAGGTTTACAGGCTTCTCCGTAGAGGAGAAAGGACACGCAAGAAGAAGAGTGGTTGAACTTGATTTGCAGAAGTGGTGAGTATCCGCTGGAAATCAGTGGCTGGGGAAAAAGGCTTATGATCTAGATTTTATGGTTTGTCCTTGCCATATTAAGGAACCAGAGAAAATAACTCTCCTAATTTTCAGAGAGGCTCAAAATCTGAATTGCTGTGTTGCTGCTGTCACCTGCCTATATTTAATATATTAAGTGCATTGCTTAGCTCTTAAAATCCTCCTAAATGCTTTTTTTTTTTTTCCTTATTACTCAATATACCCTTTTCTAGCCATGGTTTTCGATTGCTTTTAAATTCCAGCTTTACTTTGCGATAGATTATCCCCATACGGTAATGAACACCCTTGTACTGGAAAACAAAAGAAAAAGGAGAATGGCATGGAGGTTCCTGAGGTACTTAGTGAAGCTGGGCACAGGCAGGAACCTTGCCCACTTAAATCTCCACTACAACTTAGCACAGAATACCTCCTTCAAGCCTTTTGCAGCTTACCGATTGATCACAAAATGTCCAAAATCTGCATTTCAAAATAGTGTATGCAACTTCAGGGAGCAGCGTTGGTGGTTTTGTTTTCATGCTGTATGCAAAAATCTTTTGCAACTCTAGCAATGCATGTGTCCCCCTCCCCCCATTGTTAGGTCATCTGTCCTGCTCCCTTAACGGAGTGCTGCAATGAAGAGCTAAGGACTGGAGTGCTGCCAGCTGCAAACTTTTGCCCTTGCAAAGAACTGTGAGCTAGCTAATTAGTCTGAAGGCATTAAAACCCAAACACACACACACCTCAGGATGGTTTCTGTTGTGCAGCAGCTTTCGAACGGGACGAAGTAGCCCACTTCGTGGCCAATGTTGACATCCATTTCATCAGCTACACGCAGTGCCAGCCACACCGCTGTCTGCTTGTGCACCTGCGTGCATACCACTACGCCGTGTTGGTAGTGGACAGAGAGGCAATACTCAGCGCACCACTGAGGAACCTGGAGGTAAGTGAGAAAACGGGTGTATTTGGTGTTTAACGCATTTAGCAGAGACTGTAATGCGAAAGAAATAGCGTGGCAGAACGAAATCAAGTTGAGCACCTGCTGCTTGCCCTCTGCCTGCCTGCTGGTGCGTGAGCTGTACCTCACACCCAGATTATCTCCCTTGACAAACGTCAACTCCTGGAATCTCTGAAGTAGTTGAGAGCTGGAGTGACATGGGCTAGAAGGATTACCTGGGAATTTCTCAGCTGGTCTTAGTTTGAGTATGTTGCAGAAGGGTCAGAACTGGCCTCTGGGGAGCGGGTACCGCTGGCAGTGTCTTTCCTAAGCATCTGCTGATCGAGCCAACAACGTTAGTGCAGCTGCCAGGGGCTTCTCAGCTGGCATAGTGGTAAACCTGCCCCTGCTATGTCATATCCAGGTGCTCAACATGAGAAACATCTCCCATGAAGAAGATGATTTCAAACTGAAATGGCCCAGTAAATAGATGTAATTTCAGATTAGTTACTCTGTAAACAAAGAGAACTGAAACTGAACTGCTCCAGAAACTGATGCAATAGATTTCTAATTTATATATTTAGTCAAAAAGCAGAGCTAGAAAATATGAGTGTTAATGCACGAGAAAGTAAAATTACATTATCATTATTATTTTAGTGAAAGTATTAGGTTTCAAACCCTTTATTTAATCAACATACATAAATTGGGTGCATCAGCCACCCATCACTTATTTCTCCATAGTTATTTATGTTTCTAAAAATGTTTAGAAAACAGCTAGCAACATGTTACATCTTATTAAGCTTGTTTAAGGGCAATTAAACAAGCTAACATTTCTTAGCAAGCAGTTTATTATTATACAAAGTTGTTTTATATACCTTACAGTCAGTAATGTATATAACACTTTGCACATCAAAAACTATTCCAGTCACCATGTTGGTGTGTATCCTTTTTATAGGAATTTCCAATGAGAAGTATGATGACCCGAGTTCGATATGTGATCTCTAGCAGTGTCCAGCATCAAAGCCTTTGGCAGACAGGAGATGTCCTGCCACAGTAACTATCCTACACGCTTTACCTGCAGGGAAGTTTCCTCCTTAACCCAGTCATAAACAACACTTGATTGGAAATTCTTTTCTGCTTACTGTGGTAACAGGCTTAGATCGTTAAAGATTTATTACAACAGAATTTGATAGTCCCAGTGGATATTTGCGTGTTTAGAGTCAACTGAGATCTTAGCTTCAGTGACGTCTTTTAACATAAATTCATTAAAGTAATTGTGTATGCTTGGAAAAAGCATTTGCTTTTGGCTGAAGTGGGGGAAAGAACATTAATTCTGCCCAAGAAACAGCCCTACTGATTTCAGTCCTTCACTCCCTGAGAACATTTTTTCCACCTTCTCTTAGGACCTGCCTGCAAATCCACTGTATTTCTTTCCTGGTATAGCACTAATCAGAACCAAAACTTGTTTTCCAAGTAAGAGTATGCATTGAGTCCAGTACAGGCATTGCAGAGTTCAAAAATTCCACCGGGCGTTCAGTGTGACGATGGACAAAAAGAGGATCAAATGATTAGTTCAGTCATTAAGCAGAAAGCAATAAAATTCTCCAGATGAACAAAATAGTGGCCAGCCAAATGCAGAAGGAATGGTTTATTGATAAAGAACTGAAACAACCTGAAATAAGACCTAAAGTATTTTACACTTAGCCTTGGTGCCTCTGAAGCCAGTAGAAATGTGAGTGGGAAGGATTTTAGCTGACACATTCTACAATATCTTTGAAAATATATTTTTGATAGGTTTTCAAGTTGAGATGTGATACACAAACAAAACAAAACTTTACAGTGCGCATGCTGGTAGGTACAATAACATTTTATACAGAATTTTTCTAAGGTGATGTCTGTATTTGGTTCTGAATTTTAAATTATAGTATTTAATGCGAGTGGTCTTCGGTGTTCAGAAAGGGCTTGATATTTTTTAATTTAGTGCTTAGCACATAAAAAGTTGAGGTTTGAGATTTTTGTTAGTTGTTTATGACAACCACAGTCTGAGAAGCATTATTCTTCAGTGCCTAGCTTACCCTGAAGCCCAAAAGTTATCACCAAACCTATAAAAATGGCTTATAATGGACAAATGTATGGTAAGAGTTGGTTGCCTGTGAATATTTGGAGAAAGTTATTTAAATGCATGTATATATATATATATATATATGTATATATGTGTGTATATATATATAATTGTATTTGTCTGCAGTAATGTTTATTCACCTTCTGTATTTCACTTTCCGTCTCTGGTCTTAATACCTCAGATTACAAGAGATGGCTGCACATTTGTTTCTACACTGAGAACTGCTAAACTCAACACAACTATGTGTGCATCATACACCACAGCTGAGCTCCTCAGAACTGGATGTTATTATATTGCAGTACCATACAGTACTCATCACAGCAACAGCCTGCTACTAACAGAAACCAGATACTTGTATAATATAAATCTGGATATTGATGTGCCTAATATAAGCAAAGGGCAACAGCTGTGAATAGTAAATCCATTGCAAAAAGATTTTTTCTGTTTTAAAAATATGTAATATTAGTAAAAGAGTGACAGTAACTCTGAGAAGGGTACAATAGTCTAAAAATAATTTTAACATCCCCAACCAACTATGTCATACTGACCTGGGAGCTCTTGCCAGTCTTAGCATCTCCTGACACAATCACAATTTGATTACGAAGCAAACTTTCCATAAAAGTATATTTCTCTTTCCATACTGGAAGTTCTTCTCTTTCTTTCATAAGTTTATAATAACGGGAAGAGTAAGGCAAGCCATCAAAAGGATTAAGCTCGAAATCTTCTCCACATACTAGTATTTCCTCTTCATCACCGTCGCTGCAGTCAAGTAATTCTGAAAAGCAGTGGATCTCTGGAGAAAAGGTTAAAAACTCCATTTTTCTTATGTATGTTAATCCCAGCAAAACCAGATCAGTAACAGCAGGAGCCCTTTGTGTACTGATTGATCATCCAGGGCCCCCTAAACCTGAGGAAATCCATGTCTGCGTGCTTCAGGATTTGGCATTTCCCACCTCTTCAGTTTAAAAGCTCCGTCTTGGGGTCCAGCCTTTGGGGTCTGTTTGTCACACTTCAAGGTTTCATAACCTCAATGACCCCCTAGAAAAATACATTTAACATTTAAGCTTTAAAATAGCTAAGAGAAGCTGAGTAGCTTTTGCACTATGGTAGTGTGTTCAAGGCTGACGGTGTGTACCAGCGGCGCGTTTGCTTTTGCCTGCTCCTGCTGGGCCAGGCTGGGGAATAACTGGGAAAAAGCACACTGAGCCTGACCTTTATCACGGCTGCCAGCATGGATAGAAGGCTGGGGAGCGATGATTGTGAGGGCAGAGGTGGTCATGTGGCCACTAATCCCTGCACAATGGGGCTCGCCCGGCTGCAGCCACAACGGTGCAGGGCCTGCGGGCAGCGGGGGTAGCCGCTGCTGGAAGCGCCTGTCAGGAACGGCCGGCGGTTTTAGTTTGTGTTGTTTGCAGTGCTTTAGAAAGTCAGGGTAGTAAAGAGTCTTTTTATAGACTCCGGGTATTAACTCTACTTGGAAATCTTGCAAGGCTTTAACAGCTTTGCCGCAATTAAAAATCTAAAAGATACTGAAGACATTAAAAAAAGCAGAGAGATGCCAACTCTGTTCCTTCAAGGGCACCAGAAGTGGCCTTGAAAGATGGGGGAAGAAAAAAATTACTGATGTAAAGTAACTCCAACTCTCAGGACTTAAAAGCAGCAAAAGTTTCCTAATCTTGACTGATCTGTACTGTAACACAAATATTAAATAAAATTTTTTATTTTAGTACCAGAGGCAAGTGTCCTCTTGAACAATGGTATGGATAATGTCTTGATGAACAGACTGTGAGCACAATACTTGTATGTTTTTATGTTTTTTCTGTATCAAGTTTTTTCTGCACCAAGTAATATAATAAAAGTTATTGCCTCTTCTTATACATTTTTCTTGTTTCATAGCTTTGGAACATATTGGCAACAATGCTATTAATGCATTCTCTGATGACAGCAGCACAGGAAACCAACACAGAGAAGTAGGAGAAAAATCTTTTGTTCAGCAGTCTGAATATCTCAATCCAAATGAGATAAGTCTAATTATATGCTGCTCACAAAACAGACTGATTATTGGCACGTAGAGTGGCTGGCAGCAAAGGCTGACAGACTGCCCAGTCTGAGGGCCAAAACCAAACGTGGTCTTCTGCAGGAGCATCTCTGAAAGGTAAAAGGACCAGAGGTGAGTTATCTGCCCACTCTCTGGCATGTAGTACTGCAAAATGTGCTTTGGACAAAGCACCAGAGAGGCTGCACCTCATACCTGTGAAGAGGAGAGCATGACATATCATGGTATCTGTGAAGATAGGAGTCCAGATTTCATGCTTAGTGACACTGAATTGGGTCACCTTCAGCTGAACTTGGAAACCACTTTTCCTGTGACCTTGGTGGATCCCTTGTTATCTAATGGTTTGTCTGATTTTGTGTTACATCCCTGTTTATTGTTGCAAACTCACTACCGTTGAGATCTCTGCCTCTCTCAAATGTGGACAAAATCACTCAATGAGGCATAAATGTCACGAGGGGACTGAAAGCACAATCCTACAGAATATTTTTTGTGTGTGTGACATTCAGCTTAAAGCAACATGAAGCAAACAGGTGAATTGCTGTTATCCTTCATTTTACTTGTTTTTCACATGAATACCAGCAGCACGTACTGCTTCCCCCGGGTGCAGGATGGGTTTGTCTTCAAAGTGTTAAGATTTGGACAGCAGTATTTTCTGGTTTGTTTGAATGATTATTTGCATGTGGTGTGACCATGTGAATGGTCATACCACTGCAGTGTCGTCATTTTTGCTTTTTGGTACCTGTAAGAGAAAAGAGCAAATCAAAATATTACCAAATCAAGCAGAAAGTTTACTATTTGAAAACCCAAATTCCTGAACTCTGAAAAAATTCTAAAACTAATATTCCTTTCATGAGAATGAATGTTTTAACAGAACAGCTTGTTAACTGGTTTACATTATTTATCTTTGCTAAAATGGCCCGTGTAAAAGCTTTATCCTGATCTTCAGCCAGGTATCTGATTGAGCGCTTTGAGCCTCTTCCTGGAGCATCATCCCAAGAGCTCTCTGCAGCCAGCTTCTCTGGCAATGGGGGAGGCCAAGAACAAAGCCAAACGCTGGGTTGGGAGTGTGATTGAGCAAATTAAGACATCCAAGCGGCAGCTCTTTGCTACTTGATGTGCCTCGTGGCTATAGCTTTGCCGTTTTCTTCTAGAGTACTGGTTTCCTGGTCTTCCCTTTTTCAGTCCTTAATTTTGACCTCGTGATGTCTGTCTATTCCATCCTGGTCCGTGGCGCTCCACCTGCTTTTGATCATTCTGTTGAATGTCTCCTGTAGTACCAGCGCAGTTGTTCTTGGCTTTGGCTTTGCTATTGAGCAACATCTCTTCTTCCCTTTGGAGTGTTGCACCCTTTTCTGACAAGGTTTCTTGATCATCTTTTCTGATTGCTGTCATTGTAGCAAGCCTTTAAGGATTTACAAGATAGGCATTTTAACATAATACAGAAGGCTTTAATTAATTCTAATAAACAACAGAAACGCTACAGATGAGTGCTTTTAGTCAATTAGGGTATAAGCTGCTTTCAAAGATATGTGAGAACTTTGCTATTGATTTAAATTATATGTTGTGCAAGTGCTTATGAAAATGTGTTGTAGGAAAGCAGTAAATACCACATAACATATTCTGTATCTTTAATAAAGCCTTGTTAATATATAGGTACTCTTTGCAGCTTTGCTATTAAGTCTTTCAGAGGAGGAAGATTTTCTGTAATTTAAACAGAATTTGGTTTTTTAATATCAATGGTATTGCAAAGTTCTTTCTTCTCTGTTCCATTTTTCTTCCCTCATTTTGGCAGCAATAGCTTGCAGTAGCAACAGGAATTTAAGGGTATCACTTATTTTTTTTTTTCCCCCTAAGAATGCTGTTTAAATAGAAGGTTTCAGATTAAATTTACTTTACAATGAAGCAAATTAAGCTTATGAAATATGAATGTGAAATATATCACAATTTAAAAAGAAAAATTATAGTTTATTCTTGTTAGATGAGAACCAGCAGATGCTGTCAAGAACAGTTCCTCCTTCCACCCTGTTTTCCAGCACGAAGTCTTTTGATGCCAAATCCCCCCAGCACTCGTGTATGTCCACAGGGACCTGGAACTGCATCTTTGCAGCTGAAAGTGGAGGGGCTGTTCCTAACCTTGAATTACATTTGTCCTGAAGGCTTTACTAATTTTCCCTTTTAACGTAAACGATGATGTATGCTGGTAACATATTTCTTTTTGTGTGCCTGTTACAATGCCCCATTGCTCCGCTGCACTTTAGACCAGGAGCTCTCACCTGTTTGAGCTCTTTGTTTTTCTCAATGAGACCAAAAGAGGGTTTATGTGGAGCCAGTGCAGTTCAGAAGAGAGATGGCCTCCAAAAGTAGGCATCTTTCTGTTTTACCTACCCAGATAGCTTAGTTTATTCCCTGGGACTGGACTACCTTGATGAGCCACCTTTGATTTCCATGGCCTGAGGCTGGTGGCCTCTGTTGTGGGATGCCAGGGCCTCAACCGTGTCCAGGACCAGGAGAAGCCCAGGCTTTCCCCTGGAGCTGCAGCTCACCATCCGTGATACCGCGGTGCCACCGTTCCCGAGGGGCAGCCAGCCTACCAAGGCAGGTGGTGCAAGTAGGGTGGTTGGGCAACAGCTAGATTTTGGCCCATGTTAAGCCCTCATTGAAGAGCTTTTCTATGATAAAAGTAGGACAGGGGCTGAGGATAGGGGTCTCCTTGAGCATAATAAAAGCTGAACCAGTAACTTGTATGCATAAACCTGCTGGAGCTGATTGCAGGGGGAAGCAGTGCCAAGCACTGGTAGAACCTGGAGGTGAGAACATCACCATGATTTATGGAGTTCTATTACTAGAAATGACACTTTAATAGTCTCTGCAGGGCTTTTTGGGGGTTGTTTTTTGTTTTTGGGTTGGGTTTTTTTTGGTTGCTTTTTATACTGCTATGAATATGAAAGCTTGGTGCCTGGCCAACGGACAGCAAACAAATGTGGAAAAAAAAGCCCTTTCATTTGAAGACTCTTCTCTGTTGGCCTACTGACAGCAATGTTTAACCTTGGTTATAGTACAACTATAATACTGTTTATTGAGCAAATTGTAAAACTAAAATAGAGAATTTCCATCACATGAGAGAGATGGTAGCAGCGCAGGCAAGTCAAGCTGCTATTATGTTTTAATTTCCACTTCAGGTTTTGTTGCTTGGTAAAATATTAGTTTTGCATGACTTCTTTTAAAAGTACTGACAGGCAGTGATAGATAGGTTTAGAACAATGTGCTTCAAGTCAGAAAATAAAAAAAATATCTAGGTTTAACTCACTGGTTGCCCAGTACTGAATAAGAATGGTTTTGAGCTGAAATTGTGCATGTGTCAGCAATATACTTGCTTGTTTTTGAGATTCCTCATTTCATGTGAAAGTGAAGGAGAAGTGTGTAAGACACTGCCTAATTTTTTTTTTCTTGTTTGGTAATTGTGGATTGAAATTGGAATTCACTTAAAATAACAATGTGAATGTTTTAAGTACTCAATAATATTGAAAACAGTAACAAAAATATCATATTTTAAAATTCCAGTCAGATTTATTAAGAAAAGGAAGTGTGGCCTGATAGCTAGTGACTTGAGAGGGTGGCTTCAGATTCAATAATTCAAGATTCAATAATTTAAGAATTAAATCTGCAAGATTCAAATTAAGAAAATATTCTCTTTTCACTTGGAGTCTGTCATGGCCAGAAGCTGCCGTATGGTTCCAGTAGGCTCTGGGTACAATGCAGCGGCTTTGCTTAGCTCAGTGCTGGCAAGAAACATAAACCACTGGGGTATTATCTCTACCAATGGGGTACAGCGAGTTCAGGACATAATATGGTTTACCATAAACTGACATGAAGTTTACGTAAGTTTTATTTCTAAAAGGAAAAGTAAATTAAACCTACAATTCAGGTTTTTATTAATTGTTCGATACCTCACCCATCCCAAATCAGTAGCACGAGCAATGTTAGGATATTCATCAGTGATATCTGCTATCCTTTTGTAGATAAGGATACCTAACATTGATTTATGTACCATTTAAACCTAAACAGTACTTCTGGAAAGACCTGGCATGTTGCCCACATGGAGTAACAGGTGTTAGGTTCGCATTAGTACTGCAATCGTCCCATCTGCCGAGCAAACCTAGAGTGGCTGGGGTTTTGCCGGGTCTGATGAGCATGTTCATGTCTGTGAGGGGCAGTGGGGAGAGATGATAGTGAAGGAAGAGGTTGGGAGGTTACTGCCAGGACCCTGTGTCCCCAGGTCACCTCCAGGAAAGGGCTGAGGCATGGACTGGCTTGGTATGAGACACAGGCTGAAGGCTGTTAACTTTCATAATTAAAAAAAAAAAAAAAAAAGAAAAAGACAGCTCAAACCACGTTTTTCTTGTATATTGCCATATTTATCACCACCATTTGCTTAATAAAACCATTGGCTATCTCATTATCTGTAGTATAGCTGCGTTAGGACATTACCCACAGAACTGTCGGCCAGGCACCAGCTCTGTCTGTTTACTTTTCATTTGAATAATGATATGAAAAGCGAGCTAGCAGCTATATCTATCTTTTGCAAGGACTTTTTTTCCTGAGCTGTTTTAGAGAATGGCTTTAAGTGTTATTTAAACACCAGGTATCTTCAGAAGACAGATGATAGAAGGCCTAAAAGGAATTTAGTTCTAATTTATTAGTGTTTTTTTAATGTAGTGGGATATCTTCATCTGTTTTCTGTTCTCTTCATGTTGTTTAGAAAAAGCAAGACCAGCATTCTCTTTTCAATTCATTAGTATAATATTCCTGCGTACTGTAGACTTAACGCTTTCCAGAGCTGGAGGAGGAGGAGGAAGAAATGGAGATAAGTCATAGGGAAGAGAATAAAGGATATTTTGAACTTGGATTTGAAACGAGCTGAAGAGTCAGCTAGACAGTGTTAGTACAGTTTTTTCCAGATGACAGGAGCCACAGACAAGAAGTTTGGGTAGGGGCCAAAACGTCTGGTGGGGCAGCAACAAAAGCTTGTGCTGTAGCAGTGCGGGAACCAGAGAAACACCAGGCTGTTTGTCAGAGGGTGCTTTTACTTTATAAACTGATGAAAAACATTCTCTGGAAAGTCTCTTGGAACAAGTTGGGAACTCTGTTTGTGAAAGTATTAGTTATGTAGCTATATTTTTATTTGAATGAGAAGGCTGAAGTATTTTCAAGGCCTGGGATATGAATTTCTGGATTTTGGGGAGGTAGGCTGGAGCGTACGGAACAGCTGTTGAGCAATGAAAGAGGAAGGTGTGCAATGTAATGGAAAATGAACAAGGTGAAGCATTTACAGATAGCGGTAAATAGTGGTGCCGATAGATTTACGGGCAGATGGCAAGGGATCAACCGAAAGGCAAGCCCTTAGTCACCCCGCAGCCAGCGGGCGCTTGCAGCTGATGAAAGGGAGCTGTGATTTAGCCCAGAGACTTTGAGGAGTCATATGGCTTATTCAAATGACCTAGCTCAAAATCAGAAGATGTTTCCGACTGCAGGAGCAGTTCCCGTGGCGGCGAGCAGCCCTGCTGGGTCAGCAGAGCAGCTGAGCAGTTCCTTCGGGAATTCAGGGCTTCAGCTTTCTTTGCAAGTTTGGCAGCCGCAGTAAAACTGTTAGAGTGCTCATTGCTGCTCTGATGGGTGGTGGAATGAGAAGTCTCATTACTCTAGGATTAATTTTCTGTATTGTAAGATATTCCAACTGCCTCTTTACGATTTAATTGAGGTGGCTAATTTTTTAGATTTGCTCAGTAAAATGTGTTACAATTCCCCCCCCACACACACACAATTGTTTCTGTGTCACAGGTGCCTGCCTTTCTCTGCACTGGGGTTTATTCCTTTCTCTGTGGCTATGGATTTCTAATGCTTTAGATCATGAAGAATGCAAGAAGCATACGCCAAGTTAATCTAGTTTATTTCTTAATATAAAAAGAAAGAGCATTTTGTGGCTACTTTGCTGTGAGTACAAATTTTATTGATTTGCTTCATGTTCCAAAAATTTTCATTTATTAGTACTTGTTTATCCTTACTAACTTCTAAGGAACTTGTATCTTAATAACTTATTTAAAGAAGCATGAGATGTGAAAATGTTGAGCATTATGGTTGTCTGCTGATAAGGGAATGCCACACTCCTGCAAACCACAGTGCTGCAGTACTGCAAATAAAAACCGAGGCAAAAGGATGAGCACTTTGCCTTTATGAAGGATTGATTTTGCATGCTGGGATTGAACATTTTTTTTTTTCCAGTACTATTTGAATTGAGCTGAAGCTGACATGGCTGTTTCTCTCTGGTCAAACAGTTACTGTCACTGGGAACCGGCAAGAATCAACATGCTCCAAAACAAAAGTTTGTTTTGTTTTGATGTTAGGAGGTTGGTTTCATGTGACACTGCCCTGGCTCAGCGCTGCTCAGCTGTATTTGGCCACTGTCCCTGTTGGGTTTCATTACAGAGCTGTGGTGATGCTGTGATTGTTGACTTGAGACCCAGAAAGCCTTATGTCATTGCTTTGGCCACCATTTAGGGTTGATTTTGCCTGAGGTGTTACAATATTCTGACCCTAATCAGGCCAGTAGGAGTTGTGTTACAGAATAAATGGAGTCAGTCTTCACTCTGTGGCTTTTACCCTGCAGTCGTTATTCAAGCCAAACTATTAGGGAAGTTTGTGAATGTGAATTGACGTGGCTATACTCAGCCAAATCAAGTCCTTCTTCTTGTTGTATAGGCAGATAGTATGACTGTCTGCTTCACTACAGATGCAGAACTAAATGTTTGGCCTTTGAATTCAGTGGGAATTTTGCCATTGATATAGATCAAGCCAAATTTTATTCCAGAAAATATTGTTAGTATATCTGTGAGACGTGTGTGGTTAAAAGAATTATGGAAATGTAGCTTATTTTCTCAGGGTACAGTAACCCTTTGTGTGGGGTCAAACTTCATTATAGTTTTCAGATGCGAGCAAAAAAGTACATGTTTGATAAGGAGTGATCTCTTGATTCTGAATTCATGTTTACCTCTATAGAAGAAAGCAAGTATAATTTCACATGCTGATTAAGAAAAACTATCTGCTACTTTTTTTTTTTTCTCAGTAACTATGTCACTCCTCTAAGAAAATGACACCTTTTATGCCACCTTAAGTTTCAATGTTTCCAGAATAATAACTTTGACTTTTTCCTTTGATAGCACTAAAGGAAACTCTGCAGCACCAGAACCTTTGCGTGATACGTTAGGAAGGGCTATATGGGCATCGTAATGAAATCCACTCTCTCTCATAATAAATACTTGGATTATAAAAATTTTAGAGCCTTTGAAACAGGAGGCAAATACAGTATCTGCCTTTTGTAGATGTGTAAAGGTAACATTTTGGTTTACACCTCAGAATATAATGGAATGGGCTAAACGGTGGTGTTTATTTTCCAAACTATGTGTTTTCACAAGCTTTGAATGAACTTCTGAATATTCAAATTCACCTGCTTGTTATTTCTATACTCTTTATCTTCAGTTACTTTCAGTCACGGTCTTTATTAAATAAATCGCTAAGAACGATCTTGTACAAGTGGGGCAACATATCACAGTCTTGGCTCTAGCAAGGTATAAAGGAGGTTTTGTTTCTTTGTTCCTTTCTCTTGTAAGTAAAATATATCTAACAGTAAGCCCCGTGTTGTATATGCTTTCCTGCTTCATGAAGAGCAATGCGCTTCTGATGAAATGGCAGAGAAGTGAGACAAATGTGATTCAAGTTAAGTGGTGGTAGGGAAAAGATTTTAAAAAATAATAGTTAAAGCAGCAAAATCATACTCATTGGAATCTGCATGCAGGTAAGCTTTGGTTTCTTAGGTGGGGGATCCAGTGGCCGGTTTACGTATCGATTTGAGGTAAGGAATTCCCCCCCCAAACCAGACACTCGTCCTTCCAGCCCTCTCCCCACCTTACGGTATGGTGTCTGATCTCCAGGGCAGGAGCGGCGGGGCTGCACCCAGCTTGCCTCTGCTCTGTGCCCAGGGCCGGGAGCTGGAACGGGCTGGCAGGGGCTGCTGAAGAGCGAGTGCCCAAAATGGACTAAAACTGACTTCTTTCTCCTGCACTGATTATTATTCAGTATGTTATTAAAGTATAGAAAATTCTGCAACTTTCCTTGTCCATGGGAAATATGATTTCCTTGATCAAAATAGCAAGTTTTTTTTCCTAATTCTTTACAAATACAACATTTTTAATCATATGCAAATTCCTGATTAGTGATTAAAATTGTCTTATGTGTAGCAATAGTTACAGGACGGTATTTGTTATTACTAAAATGTATCCAGTGGACAGAGACTCAGGTAATTCAGCTGATAACTGTTGCCAATGAAGACAGTGTTCTCTCTTCATTTAGAGAAAATGAAATTTAAGTGAATCATGAAATGGAAAAGGTAGAGGTATGGGTATGGTAATAAAAATGCAGCATGTGTGTATAATATATTCCTTTATGCACAAACAGCTGTGAATGTTTTAGGTTAACTTTGAAGCAAAATGGCCTCACTGTTCTAGTTAAACTTTGCTATTCCAGACTGCGGAAAAAAACGTAGGTGGGAGTGAGTGGGGGAATGTAGACTTCTGATAAATCATTTGGTTATACTGTTTCTCTGTGCTCCAAAAATTAAAGAGAGGTAAGATGGGATTTGAAAATCATTCAAGGAAATGTTTGAATTTTTAAGTTCCCTTGAGTAGGACCTAGTTGCCTAGGCAGGTTGGCAGCAGAAATGTAACCGTAAAACAGGGGTTGGATTATGTGATTCCCCAGCTCTTTCTGAAGGCTTCTTTGGCCAAAGAACTCAGCTGGATGGAGAGCTCCGTTCCTCTAGTACGAGGTTGCTCCTACTCTGGGTTTTTAGGATTTCTGAAGGTGGTAGTAAGTCTGGAAGGCTTGTGTTTGCTAACACACCGTTCTCCACTGTGTGCTTCTAGAAGCAATGCAAATTGTAGTTGACAATGCGTAAAAGTATAATGGAATAGGAAGCTTAGAGGACTTTCCTTCAAATTAGATGCTCCTTCACAGCTGCGCAATGAGAGACCACTTTTTTTTTTTTCCCCAGGAAAATGAAACCTTTTTATGAAAAGAGCAGGCGCCTACCATGATAGCTCAGGTCATTCTGAGAAGAACAAATTTAGACACTGTAATAATTCAACTGTATGTTGAAAGGGAATGTGCCTTGAAAAAGGGATGCCTTACACAGAGAGATGTAAAAACTTACTGGAAGCTTTTCTACCACCTGAGTGGAGAATGGTAAATCAGTCAGTTACGCGGTACAGGTGTTGCTGAACTCAGCCACTTTCTGCCCAAGCCTGCTGATTTTGGTGGTTGCCACAGCCAAGGGGTATAATTAATGAAGAACTTGTTAAGAATATATTTGTAGGATATTTTTGTCATAAGAGAAGTAGTTGAGTTGACATTTCGCTTACATGGGCCTGAATGGAAGGAATGCAGAATAGTGTGAATCAGAGAATAAATAATGAGTGGGTTTTATTGAGTCAGAGAATAAATCGTGAGTGGGTTTTGTTAAATGCAACAGGACTTAAGTTACTCATTGGCTTAAAAAAATAAAGTATTCCTACTGTTTGGGTACAGAGTAGTACAGCTCACAGAAAACACTAGTGGCTTTCTCATTGTAGTTTCAAACTGGTAAGTATACCTTGCAATGTTTTAAAACATAACTGAAGAGCAATTTAGATTTTTTTTTTTTTTATGGTTCCATTCACAGCCTCTGTAAATGGAAACTTCCATAGGAAACCTGGCAATAGTTTTATGGAGTTCAGGTAATATTTAGGATACTGAATCTGTGGAGTTTGCTTTTTTCCCTTTATGAAATGAAATTTATGTAAAAATGACACTTTTAGTAGCCAACTGTAAGCGTCGGTATCACTGGACATCCCAGCTCCTCAGGGGTGTGTGGGGTGTTTTCAGAGTTTGACTCTCACCTGCTGGCTTTTTGAGAAATACTTTCTTGCCAGCCTGACTGTCAGACACCCTAATAATTTGCAAAATCAAAATTGTTCCTCATCTTATCATGGGAAACACATCTTCCACTCCTCTGCCATTTTTATGGGGTATTTGTTTTCCCTGAAGTTCTATAACACCAGATTTTCTTGTCTCTTCACCCTTCACCCAGATTTTTTTTTTTTTTGGTCATTTATATATTTTTCTCATTATATTAATGCTTATGAAGTCATATTTTGTTTTCAAAATTATCTTTCTCCTATCCAGATTTTTGTTATTGGAAGTAGTTTAACCAGAAACAAAAATGCTGGTTGGGTTTTAAAATTGCTGGCCTTAACTGAGTATGCCTAATCTAAAATTTCTGCATAGGGATTTTTGTTGTCCTGACTTTTTGGGTGTGTTTGTAAAGCAGTGCTGTTCAGGTTAGGGCACCATGTGTTTTGTCATCCAGGCTGTAACAGCAGGGGGCAACCACCTCTGCTTTTTGTCATCACAAAAATAGAGATTTTTCTTTTATACAGTCAGGAAACTCAGTATTTGAGGCTGAAGAGTTATCAGTTAATTAAGCTGCTCTTTCTGGACTTGCACGTGCATGATTATTGACATTTTTTAACATTAGGTATCATAATACCAATGTTTCTTTTGTCCAGGTTACATATATATATGCTTGGGGTATTTTTTTGAAAGAAAATAGAAAAATAAAAGGGATTTTCTGAATGATTATTCCAAATTTTTGTCTTTTTTTTGGTTTTTGTTTCCTAGATTTGCTTTGTGGCTTCAGCTGCATGTTGGTATACAGCAGCCCAAAGCCTTCTTGCAGGCATGTAGCACCTCAGATTTGTTGAGAACATCAGTGAGAGAGGCTCTGTGTGTAGAGAATGATTTATAGTGAGAAGTAGAGGCTGCAATAAAACTGAATGCATAGGCTCAGTACGCTAGTATGGCAATCATGTCAGATTTCTGAAGTAATCCAGTGCAACTTTAGATATTATTTCTCCATCATATAGTGAATTTAAAATTTGATGCTCTTACTTAAATATAGGTACAAAATATGTGCGTAGTTTTTATGTGTACTTGTGGTTCTCCAAGCACCTAATGTAAGTACAAGTGCTAAATCAAACAATAACATAATATATTATTGAACGTCCAAAATCCATTTTCTCATGTGAAAATATTTAGACAAGCTACATCGTGAAAGTAATATTTTGAAATATTTATTCTTTTTTAGGAAAAAGAACCACCTATAAACCACAGCTCCCAGTTCTAGAAGTGAAATGCCACTAAATTCGGATGCTTTGGGCCCCAGAAGAAGAAAAAGCAGATAGAAGAGGATGGTAAGGATAAGGGTCATAATACTCGGTTGAAGAAAGGAGAGCCAATGTTGCTACTTTAGAGTTGTATATAGGTAGGTGCAAAGTTACCGTTGTAGTGTCTTCAGTTTTGTAAAGCATTTTAAAGCTGAGCGTGTTTGAAATGCCAAATATTTGCTGTGCATCTATCTTCTGCAAAAGTAAAATGAAGAATTTTGCATTATGTTATTAACAGTGAAAGTAATTTATTAACAAATATCTTCAATAATACAAGTTTACTGAACATGCTATCAAGGAATACTTTTCTACTCTGCTGCATGTGGATTTTTTTTCAGAAGGGGACACTGCAAGTCCTGAATAATTTCAAAGCTATTGCATACCCAGGAATCTGCTATGTCTTCCTTCTTCAGATCTGTCATGCTGTGATTTCTAATAAAGAGCGAGTCAGTCCATGGAGGGATAACATGCACAACTTCCCTGGAGGTGGTTTTTTTTTTTTTTCTTCTTTTTACCCTGATTATGTGTTAGGTATCTCCCAAATAAGCTCTTGACAATTCTGGAGTCCCTTGTAACAAACCAATGCTTCCCATACACTTAGATAACATACTCACTTCTTAGGTACTGGCGCAAACGAGTACTGAGTCTTTCTGTTTCCCGTTCCTTGGAGCTAAATATGAAGTGGTGGCGGTGGTACAATTCAGAGTTTGCAAGTTTGGTAGAGAGGCTGCACACTTTGGTCCTTCTCCTACAGGTGAATGTGGGTTTTTTTCCAGTGACACACAGTCATGGCCTTCGAAAATTTCCATAGGAAACTTGGTCACTAGGTGGCAGAATTAGACTGTATTAGTACTAATATTTATTTATTTTTTTATCATTTGTCCAGTTGGCTTCCTTCTATTCCATAAATACCTCTTTGACTATCTCCAGCATTCAAAAATATCTAAATGTTAAAAGAAATTCTGATAAATGTAGCTCTTTTGAAGGAGGTTTTTTGTTTTTTTTTTTTTAAATATCAGGCATAGTATGCTGGACTTCAGAATTGATGTAACTATTTGATTAATACTTCACTTTGGATTTGTGATATAACCTGCTTTTCTCCTGAAATCTTCACTCCCACATTTTAGAAGTATTTTAGTATTCAAATTTGTAGATGATCTGCAAACGAAAACATGTTGTTCCCCTTTAGTGTTTTCCAAAGACGTATAATATCCAGATATTGCTTTAATTACACATGCAGACAAGGTATTTATATGTGCAAATGTCTCTAAATGCCATTTTTCATATGACAGCAGCTAATTCGCAGCACAGTTAAGGTTACTTACAGGTTTTTACCATGTGGGACAATTTAAAATGTCTTTAGTTGGGGACATAAGCAAAACTGAAAAACATCTGTGCTAATTGGAAGAACAGTGATTATAGCATTTGTATTCTGGTCTTAATTGATGACTTAGATTTTATTGAAAAAAATGGTTGTGTTCCAATATGGATTATATCTTGGTGCCTAGATTTGACAGCTGCATCAGTATGGGAGCAGTGATGCAGAACTTGAGGACATTTTGTTTTGAGGGATAATGCATATGTTTTGAAAACGTTGCAGAAACATCTCTGATCACTCCCTACTGCTGAAATGTTTAGAAAGCATTTGGAGTATTTGAAGAAACATATGAGACTTTCTTTACTTTTTAGAGGATATCCTACACAGCATGTTGCAGATGGCTGTAAGCCAAGAATGTCCTAGATATATCAATTAAAGGTCGCTAGTCCTAAAGGAGTTTTTGCTTATAGTCCAATTATTGCTGCTCCCTACTAGAAAGTAGTACAGATTTTAAATTATAATGAAGTGACTAATTCAAGAATTCCTTTGACAGAAAAAAAATCCCAAACCCAAACAACCAAATGCTTTAAAAAAAAAAAAGTGTTTTCTGAGCAAACACTAGGGAAATCATAATTTTAATACCCAGATTAACTAATAAGGATTAAAGTTATTCTGTAGATTAAATTCTAGTTATAATAGTTTCTAGAGTGCTTTCTAACATGATTTTTAAAATGAAGAATAAAACGTTACTTGATTTCCTTCTTTCCTTTTTTTTTTAAAAAAATAAATTATATTTTAAAATCTTTTTCCCTTAGCCAAGTATTGGCTGTTAGGGGTAAGAGGTGGAAAAGCAGCTGTGTACTTTTTATGTAGCCTATCACATGCCTTCTGGATTCAGGAAGAATATGATTTAGGAAGAATATGATAATGATACCAGAAATGTTTCTATCAATGACAGTGTAGACATATGTGCTCTTTCCTGTGGCTGACTCAGATGGCATTTTTTATTGAGGATAGAAGTTGCGTTTCTTTTCAGGTGTCTGAGACGCTGGTCAGTGAATACCTTGCCTTGAACACGTTGGACTTCTGAAGTTGTTAAACATTGCTGTTGGGGGTGCCCCGTGGGATGAGACCAACTACAGAAACGGTGTTCTTAAGCAGCCAGGAGCAAGAGTAACTTCTGTAACTGGCAGGAGTTCACCCACTAGAAGAATAATATAAAAATAATTAATGATTAAAACAATAAATACTTTTTTTTTCTAATAAACATTTTCAGGCTTGAATAACATCTGCTTGGAATCAGGCAATTAGTTTTCAAGTTTTTCAGAAGCTCTAGTTTTGCATATTTTTTAGATAACACCTGAAATGACATCGGGAATTAGTTTTTTACCATGAGCCTTTTTCATTAAATCTCCAAGTTGGCACTGCAGATGTTTTTCCACAGGGAAGGAGAACTCTCCTAAAATATGAACATATGTTTTTATAGTGGCTTTTGATGTTTAAAGATGATAGCATGTAAGAATTGTTGTGTGCAATATTTGAGAGACTTAGATGCAGTAAAGTAAGCTTAAACAGATCCATTTGTTTCGAAGCAGATCATGCAAAGCTGAGACTTATTTCTTCAGGCACTTGTAACAAACCTTCAGCTTTTCAAGCAATCAGAGCTTGCTTAGGATAATATTTTTAGTTGAAAAGTATTACTGTACAAGTTGCCCCATTCATTACAGGCAGCATGTAATCTCTGGCATAACCTAGGCAATAGTTTCCCTTTCAAAATCTTACTCATGGCTGAACTACAGCAACTGTAGAGAACCCACTAGAGTAGTAGATAAACTGTTCTAGAGATTAATTAGCTCTGTTATAAAGGTACACCTTGTTTCTAGTGGATATTTCATTAGTTTCAGTCTCCAGGCAATGTATCTTACTCTCCCTACTACATGGGAGAGCTGAGGTGTCATCATCAGCTCTTGCACCCTGTTTAGATACTTTTTAATGGTGTTCAAACTTTTATATTTCATAACTGCACCAAGCAGAAATCTCTTGAAGTAGTTTTGCTGTAGGTTGGTTGCGTTGGAGATTAGGCGGTGCTGGCTCATAGCAGTCCTGGGCTTGATCTAATATCCAGAAAGTTGATAACTATCTAATACACGTGTGTATATGTGTGTGTGTGTGTGTATATATATCTCTAAAAAAAAAATAAATTGTGTTTGTGTGTGTATCTCGGTATATATACACATGTGGACTAAATAGAAAGGGAAGTATAGTTTAAGCCTGATACAACTTGTTACACCAACTGGTTTTTGTTGTGGTTTATTTTCTTCTTAACATTAAAAATATTTAAACCCTGATTTTTGAAATAGTGCCTGCAAATTATACACAACAAAACAGAATAGGTTTCTAATTTGTATTCGGCTGGAAAGACATTCAATAAATCAGAAAAGGAACTACTTGGTTTGAATGAAGCTTTCTCTCCCCCTTTGGTAAAGTACGAGAGAATTCTGCTTAAATGAAGCACGCAATTTTAATCAATTGTACCCTAAGAAAAGAAGACAAACAGCTGCTGTTTGTTAATTGGTGAATGTCTTCACCAATGGACTCATCATTTATTCACTGCTTTCGGTGCTGCCTTAGATTCTGTAAATAAAGGTGTTATCACCATGTGATATGACTGCCTGCACATTTGCAACTGAGCAGCTCAGGTGATGCATGAAGAATTTATTTCAAAAGACAAATACATGACCTTCACCCTCACAGGTTCATAGTTTTCATCTAATAATCATATTTCCTATGAAAGGTCAAATCAGATGTGTGAAATCAAGGGAAAAACATGTTTAATCTCCCTAGCTAAAAGATTAGTTTCTTCTCAAAAATTATACCAAATTGAAGATTTCCCCACTCTGGAGAAGGATTGGACCACAAACGTCATCCCGTCCAGCCATCTGCTCGGCTGAGATGTAGCTACAGTGAGTTGCTGAAGGCCTTGTTCAGTTGGGTTTTGAAGCTAGCCAAGGATGGAGATCCCACAGCTTCTCTGTGCTCTGGTTCCAGTGTTTTACCACTGCATGGTAAAATAAATTGCTTCCTTAGGTCAAGCCAGAGTTATCCACTGGGTGTGTGTTACCACCCGTCCTTCCATCATGCACCTAGAGGAAGAGATTCCCCACTTTCTCTGCGCCCTCTGTTTGGTAGCTGAGGGCAGCTGTTCTCTCTTTTTTCCTCCCTTCTCCACAGGTCTTCATTTAGTTGTATTTATGTTCCACAGAACACCTCTGTTACTTTAATTTATAGCTTCTCTTTTGGGCTGGGATTCTGTCCTGCCCCCTTTGCCTGGCTGCTCACCTGCAGGTCTGCAGTGCCCTTGCAAGGTTTTCCAAGGACATATAACAGTGAAATATAAGCCTTCAATTCAACGTGACAGAAGTTTGAGTGTTTTCTTCTTTCCTTCCTGTCCTTTCATACTTTTTCTCTCTTGTTCCCTTCTGTATCTCCTTTTCTTCTTCTCCCCCTTGCAAGTAATTTTTGCAGCTGAGCGCTGTCACTGTGCCTAGTTGTTACGTTCTTATCTTTTGTTTTGTCCTTGCCTCTAGCTTTGTTCTTCATATTTTCGTTTTGCAACTTGTTTCGTTGAGCCTTCATTGTCCTTGTTTCCCCTCTTCAGCTACGGAGTGGCTGTTAGGGGCCTCTACACCGTTCTGGGACTATTCTGGCACTATATATATACCTGAAAAATATTTGCTTTGGGTTACCTAGCTAATAAACACAAAGAACTATAAAAATGTGAAATCCAAACATAAACTCTGTTTTCACGCTAATAAAAAGTTAAAATTAATCGGCAAGCAAAAGGATACACATGCTTCATTTAATCCTATATATTTCCTTTAGAAAGTGTTTTAAAGTCAGGTTCTGAAGCCATTTCAAGTCTCCAAAGAAGGCTGTCAGAAATATTTTGTCATATTAATGATATTCAGATCTTTTCACAACTTTGAATAATACATTGCATGAAACATAGCTAACTGAGAATTGCGGTAGGAGCTCTGTTGTTGGAGTAAGTAAACTGGAAACTAAAACGTATCAGAACATCATGTTATGAAATGTGAAGATTAATCATCTACCAGCAGTAACTTAATACTATATGATTAAAATGAATGTTCCGACTACTTTTTGGAAAAAAAGGCTTTGTGCTTTACTTTCTGTAGGGGAAGCAATGAATGGAGAACAATTCTGTTGGCTGTAATGTAAACGTAAACAATGTAAAGGCAGTTTTTGGTGTTCTTCAAAGAGGGTAAGAAAATGTTCTGGTCTAGAAGAACGGATTTAGAAGTGTTAAATAACATTGTTAAGTTATTTAAATGTTTTAATAATGATGTTATACAATGTTCAGTAAATGTTATTTACATTATAATTGCCATTATAATGTTGAAATAACATAAATGGCATGCTATTGTACTTTCCAAATTCAATTATCAGCGTATCTTCTTCAACATCAGGCTTAGCTGCTGTATTTGCAAGTTTTATCTACAACTTGCTCTGCCAGCATTCATGCTGAAGCAAAAAGGGGCAGAAGAATGGAAGTGGAAAAGACAGGTATAGTGTGGATCTATTTCATGTATGATATGTAGGGACTATATGACATACGAACATTGCTCTATCTATCTAGTATCAGATAAGTATCTACATTAAAATATATAAGATACTTTTTATGTCACTGCTTTTTCATATCTGGAGATTGTGATTTGTAATCTACTTTAGATCACAGATAAAAAAAAGAAAAATATCTTGTTAATTTTTGTCTTGGGGTGTCTGGTATTTTCCAGATTTTGCTATAGGTGTTGAAGGTGGAAACAATTAAGCAGTCGCTCCGAGCCATGGCTGGAGGTTACCATTCCCTTAGCCCACGCCTGGGATGCAGGTTCTTCTCTGCTTGGCTTAAGCCGTTGGGTTTAATATCCAGTGAACGTGGCTGGAGCTGGTTGGACTTGCACTAAAGCAGATCAGAGTTTCTTGCGGGCTCTCAGGAGGGGATGGTGGTTTCCAGCTGAGGGATAACAGCACACAGCCCCCACAATTGTGTTTCGGTGCCTTCATGTCCATGTTGTTCAGGAAACTGGGGGGGCTTTGAAAAGCTGCTTTTGCCTAAGTTCTGAGCACCCAGCCCTGTAGGTCAGCTGTGATGTCTTTCAGATGGGGTCTAAAGAGAGGAAACTTTTGCTGTATGCATTCATTATGCGTTACTGAAGGTCTGTATGTACCTAGCTCTAACAAGTAGTACTTTTTTCCCCTAGACTAATCTGTGTATGCATTCTTAGAGCTGCAAAAAAAGAAATCAAACAAAACTAGTGTCTTTATTTAAAAACGGCTGTCCCAAGCTAAACTTTAGCAGATTTCCACATAACACAAGAGCACTGCCAGGCAATCAGCAGGCATCCTTTGCTGTGTCAGACCTCTCCACGTACGCTTTGTGAAGAAAACCTATTTCTCCATATTCAAAAGCAGAGAATCACTGTACATCACTGTACACCATGCTGTGTGTCCTACTGATGATCTTTCCTTGTATCCTGAAAGTAGTTTTATGCTTATTTTCACTGAAAACCCAATACGTAGTCAAATGCCAGTTTCTGTTTGTTGTAGGTCAGTTTTTAAGGCCCTTTTACTGATGGTTTCAAAAGCTGCAGTTCAGTAACTCGGTGAGTTCAGTGCGCTAGGTGTGCAGCAGCACTGCTTAAAAACATCATGCCAAAGAAGGAGGGAGGTAGTTTGGGATTAAACTAATCTGCATGAGGCATTGCTCTTCATTTACAGGATTTAGGGACTTTTCTGTGGATTATACCATCCAAATAATGTCATTTTAGATCTAGGCTTCGGCAGGTGAGTAATTATATCTGTGATTTCTAGGCTGTTATCAAATGCTACTTCCACATCTCTGTGTTAAAGGGTATTAGCTAGGATAGTCCAGAAATTACAGCACCTCAGCATAAAGACTTCTTTTGGGATTCGGCAGATGTTTCTCAGTTAAGCTGTAAATCCCTAACAACCCTTGTGTGCTGATTGCTGCATTGTTTGACACCTATTCAACCCTGATGGTTGGCAATCATAGAACTGATGATCGTGGGCAGGCTGATAAAATTGTTGTTAACCTCCAGCAATCCTCTGCTGAAAACCCCTATTCCTTGTGATGACTTTTGTTAACTACCTTGGCTTTTTCTTCCCTGAGCTCTGGGCATCCACCCACAGAAGTTATTTTTCCTAACTGTAGCTTGATACTCTTTGGTAAGTAACTTGTGTGCATGTTTTTGCGGTGTTGTCACGTTTACTTATGTGGAGGGACAGCCACACTGCTCCTCTAGGTCTTTCCCTTGGAGCATTCATGTCTCTGTCAACCACCTTCTGCTGATTGTCCCATTATTTATTTATTTCTTTAGCAAATGTTTTGATGTGGTGTAGAATTATTATATCAATGACTGGGTAAGCCATTATAATATTATATTTTGAATCACATTATAATTTTTAACCAGAAAAAGGTAACTGTCCCAGTAAAAAAAAAAAAAAAAGGTTTTCTGTATCAGCACAGTGAGTTTTTTTTTAGAAAACTATCTAGTTAGCAGGGGAAAAATGCTTATTACGCTGAGGACTGTATGTGCTAAATTTCTGAAATACATAAAATAATATGGTTGCTTGTAATAGAAGAAGGCTGGATTTGACCTGGAAGATCTCTTTAGGTCCTGCATTCATAAATTTTAAGATACATGTATACGTATATGTATCTCATAGAATCACAGAATGCTTTGGGTTGGAAGGGACCTTAAAGCCCACCCTGTCCCACACCCCTGCCCTGGGCAGGGCCCCCTCCCCCAGCCCAGGCTACTCCCAGCCCCATCCAGCCTGGCCTTGAGCACTGCCAGGGATGGGGCACCCACAGCTGCTCTGGC
>JAVJGJ010000062.1:50125300-50139879 GCA_035590215.1 Microhierax caerulescens
GGGGCCCTGCCAAGGGAAACGGGGTGGGACTGGGTGTGCTTTGAGGTCCCTTCCAACCCAAAGCATTCTGTTATCTGAAATGTAATCATATTGAAAGTGTAATCCATCTATTCCAATCAATCTATTTAGCTATCTTTCCTGTTATTTATGATAATGATTCTGGAGATTAATAGTGTATATCTGAGGTTGCAAAGATTCATGGCAGAAATTAGAGAAGAAGGGGAGGGGGGAGAGAATGGGGGGGAAATAAAAAAGAAGAGACTCCTTAGGGAGGCTTGTGTAAGATCTTCATTTGTAATCACCTTTAGGTTTGGGACTAGATTGAATAGCTGAAAAAAAAAATGCTCTGGCAAGGAAATTGTGCCCCAGTGACAGTTGTGCTGCTGTACTCTGGAGCTGAAAGCTGACACTGGGAATTACTAAAGAAGTAAATCAGGAATTTGGCTTTATGCTCTGGCCTGGCATATCAAATGAGCTGTACCCACAGTGTGCTTCTAGGTATCTGGGGCTCTCCTCACAGAAACAGCACGTGTGCCCACCTGAGCCAGGCACAGTGCTGCCATGGGAATGACTTGAGTCTGCATGGCTTGGAAAAACAAAGATAATGTTCAAAAGACAGGCTTGGCTGACATAAGAAGGGAAAAAGAAGCTCATTCATCTAGAGGATTTAGATTAAATTGGCTTGGGGAGCTGTAAGCCTGTCGAAAAGACAACAGAGCACAAAGAGCACACAGCAAAAAGAAGGAATGAACGACTGAAATAGACCCCAAAGTGATGAAGAGGCAGTATGTGAAGGGAGGGTATGCTGGATGTGGAAGGATTACACAGATTTTTTGGAAGAGAACCGAGTGGCAGAAGGCGAGTGTGGATGTGCGTGTGGCCGGGCTGCTGAGGGGCAGCGGTGGGACCGCTGGGAGAAGGGGGTCACTGGGCACCCGGCGGGCTGCAGCGTGTGCCCTCCCCGGCCACGGGGAAGGGACCCCGCGCTTGGGAGTGGGGACGCCAGCTCCGGGGGGTTAACAGCACGTGGGTTGTGTTAACGCTATTATTGTACAGTTTGTTATGTCTTATTGAATGCTTGACAATATTGGAATTTTATGTAATCTTCTGCTCTAGAAAAGCCGGAGGATTTTATGTCTTTGGATCTGTTTTCATTAATTTAGGTGAGTAATTTAAGGTAATAGGTTGAAAATAATTGGAAAGGAAGGAATAGTCCAAAATTTATCCGAAATACATCTTTAGGGAAAAGAATTGTAATCAGTGAATGTGTTCATTGAATGGATATATTTTTGATACATTCCTAATGCGCTTCAAAATTATGCTGCTGATAAACAAGGAGGAGTTTGATTAATTTTTGCAGCTGTTGCTGAACTATGTTTTTATATAAATCTGTAAGTCTCACGCAGACTACTTGGGCATTACCTAAAAATCCTTTCAGACCATCTGTTTGATACAGTTTCCAAGTTACTAGGCTTTACTTACTGCCAAAATCAAATTAACGGTTTCTGTACTGACCTAATGACTCTGTGTTGCATCCTGGTGTGGGCTCTAAGTACCAACAGGGGTATTAAAAGTGCTTTGGTACTTCATGTGTTGTTAAAACCTTAGTCCATACTTCAACTTCAGTCACCGGCACTCTGGGTTAGATTGGTATAGGATGCAGATTATACCTTTCAAACAGGATTTAGGGCTGTTTGCTCAGTATGTGCTCCTTGGCATCCAGGAGCAGTTAGCAACCGACGTTGTTTTCTCAGTTGTCTTTTTTTTTTTTTTTTTTTAGGATCTTATTTCTGATGATGATTCTGTAAAGTATCAATTATGATGGTTCTCCTTCAAGGCTGCAGTCATCACTGGGGGTGCGCGGTGGCACGTGGCAGGCAATGTAATGCAACGCTTTGAAAATGCTCTTCATCAAACGTAACGGGGTCACTATTACCTGGTAACAGCGAGCATGTTCGCTTGCTGCTGGGAAGCGGAGGAGAAACTGCTGTTAAAAATGAGTTAGCAAAATTAAACACACCTTTCTCTCTCTTTTATTGTTTAAAGGAATACGCTATTGGTTTTGCCTTTCACTATTATAAAGGACTCCTGGAAGACTGGAATTTTTCACAGGCATATATGAATAATTTCTAGATATTGTTTTCCTGGTACCCTGTTTTCCTGGGTCTGGGTTTAATTTTTTCAATGTATTTCCTTCTCTGTTTTTTATGATTTTTGTTTGTTTGGAGCTTGGTCACTTTGCTAGAAGACAAAGAAAAAACGAAGAGAAAACCTGCTATTTCCCTGTCTTCCAGCTCAGGGATGGGTGATTTGAATAACTTTCTTCCATGAAGAAAGTGAAAACATGAATACTGGACCTCAGCTAAATGCTGTAACTTGCCTGTTTCAGCTCTAGTATTCAGTTTTCTGGGTTCTTGGAACTCATTAAGTTGTGGAGCTCGGCCTCTTTTTAGCATGTTCTCCTCTATGTAAGTGTATCCATGGGATTTACAGTCACTGATTTCTTATAAAAACCTCAAAACCATCGTGAATGCAGAGCTAAATATAAAGCAAGAAATTAAAATAATCAAACATATCTTTTGACATTCCCCTGAGGATATTGCGAACTGTCTTTAAGCTGCTGGAAATTAAATGCCAAATTATTCTTTTTTCTTCTCTGCTCCTTCCCTCTCTTCTTCAAGACCTTTTTTTTACTTTCATGACTGTCCATTTAGTAAACAAAAATTTAGCGTTTCCTACCCAACCTTGTTAATACTCATCTTTAACTTTTCCAAGGAGATGCTTCTTTACTTCAAATCACGAGCACAATGCTTATACAGCAAATTTAGCTTCAGCTCTAGAAGTGAAGATGATGTTCAAGGTGTTGGGGCATCTCATATTCTTTCAGAAAAGTGTATTAGACTATAACTAACCTGATGTATCTTTGTAAAAAAAAAACCAACTTTGCTTTTGGAATTAAAAAGTAATTTACAACTCTAATAGTCAAACAGTCTGATATAAATGACCTGAGGTCTTTCCAGACCTGTGTGACAGTGACACTGATGGGAAGGTAAAAACAAATTGCCGCTGTTCAGTTCTACTAAGGAAAAAAGATACTCTTCCCTTTAAAGATGCAAAACCTTTATTTTTGCATTTGACTTATCCTGGTATTCAATAATTCCTTAATTTAATTTATTGCATTATTGTATGTAGGTTATTATTATATGTAGCCTGCTCTGAAAGTCATTGAACGAAACTTTAGAGGAACTGATATTTTTATATCAACACGTTTAGTAGGAGGCCATGGTGATTGCACAGAAGGCAAGAAATGGTGGTTAATTCCTATAGACTGGTGAGGGCTGCTTGTATTTTAATACATATTGTGTTAAATTTTCACAGCGGGAGGACTGTGTGGAAAGTAACAGGACACTGTAAACTTTGAGAACAGGGTGCAGAAATTATATGTTAACCACAGTATTTGATGGTTGTCTGCACATTATAACATGGAATGTGGATAGGGTGGCATTTAATTGTTATTTTTTTTAAAATGCATTGTAATTCTTTTTGGTTTGTAAAATGAAATGTTACAGTGCTGTCAGGTACTTGCTTTGCTTTGAAATGGCCGTGCTACCTGGCACCCAAGGAATAGTTTGTGCAAACTTACAGGGGTAACTGTATGTCAACATACAAAGTTTGCTCCAAGCTGAAGTAACTTTCATTTTTTGATAAATTCTAATTAATACTTGTTAACTTTCATGATAATGAAAAAATGCAACGTGGTTTCTCTTCTTGCTTGTTATGTTTTTCCCAAAGATGCTTATACTACCAGTCCTCAATGCCTCGTTGTTTTAAGCCATGATGTGGACAAGGTGCCAGAAAAACAAATAGATTCATAGAAAAATGCTATTGCAAATTGAAAGTGGAAATTAAAATAAAATTAAAAATATAATTCCGTAAGATACTTGAAAACTTTATAAGAAGAAAGGTTTTAAAATTGTTGCAGAAACTCGTTACTTTACTGGGGAATATACTAGTATCTCCCTGTGGTATTATTTTACTATCCGCTTCAGATGTATAGATGGCTTTAGAAAAAGGAAAAAGGAGCATATTTCTAGGATACGCTTTTATCTATTCCTATTTTTTAGGTCATTTTAAAATCAGAAAATATTTCTAGCATTCCTTTTACTTCAGGATAGTATCTGCAAGGAAAATGGTTAACACAGCATTTTAAAAACAATGACCAAAACCTTCCAAAGAAGCCACAGCAAATGATGGAGCCCAATTTTCTCGTAATTCTTCTTAATGTGGTGCAGGCTTCAAACTACAGCAGTGTAGGAAGTTTTCAGAGAAACCTGGACACAGAAAAAGTAGTGCAGTTTCACCAGAGCAGGAAATGGGGGGCAACAAGTCGGGTGGATGAGAAACCTGCTGCCTGGGAACTGGGAATGGTGGGGAAAGAGGCTTGGAGTCTGTGATGAAGATGAGGAAGGAGTTGGAAAAGTCACCCTGGATGTGATGGAGCCAAGATGCAGGAATCTGTGGTCTGTTCACTGGCAGCGAGCATCTGTGACACTGCTAATCAAACACATGCTTTGTCTTCTACCCACTGCTGCCTCTGGAAGCCCATCGATTGACGTTGCTTATTACAAAATAAGGTGGTCAGGTAGAGTCAGGCATGCCATAAGGTATGATTGCTGTGTTTTGGGCATTTAAAGAGTACTCTTAGATGTTTTTATATCAAGTAACATCAAGATTGCAAAGTCAAACATTGAAACATGCAAAATCAAAGTGTTTTGTTTTGTTTTATTTTTTTAAAAAAATAGTCCTTTCCTCCAAATAAAACATAATCTAATATATAGCATATTCAGGCATTTTTTTTCCCCACAGGGTCATTAATGCATAAATAACATAAAACAAAAGTAGTGGTATGTACCCATTGCTTAAATTTTCTACAGTGGAAAGGGTCTGCAGATGATGATTCCCTTGCCCTTGCGAATTTGCCATAAACCTGTAGGAAAGGGAGTTAGAAGCTTTTTAAAATTGCTGGTGTGCCCACACACAGCTGAAACGCAGCTAATGTGAGGCTGTTTAATTTATACTTAAGATCTTGAAAAGTGCCCTGCCTAGGGTACTTGCCCCAAGCTGATGCTGGCCCATGGAGGAGCAGGGAAGCTGCTTCTGCAAGACCAAATTTCTGCTCTGTAATCACTCGAACAAAGGCTGGCGTGTGAGACTTGCTGCTTCATGGTAGTCATTTTATATTTTGTGTCTCTCCTACACACTCTTTCTATGCTCAGCTTTCTGTGGTTTCAGTTTGCAGGATAACAAATGCAGCTAATGGCTTTTTAATTTATTTTTTTTTTTCCCCCGAATGGGATGCTTTTCTTGGTTTAACTGGAGTTCTTGTATTCAACAAATCTCTCCTTTAAAATTCTGTTTCATAGAAGGAAAACGTCCTGGGAATATCTACACATATAAACATCAGTGACATGCCAATGAAGGGTACGTATAAGATAAGCGCAATCTATTGCATTGTGCTTGGTTGTTGTTTTTTTTTTTTATATGTTTTACCTAAAGTAGTGAGAGTGTACGTGCAGAAAGATGTCCTTTTCTGTTAGCATGTTGTATTTGATGTTGAGGAGACTCTGGCGTGTTTGTAACCATCTGGGTAATTACATAGGCAAGACACCAAATATAATTAAAAATGTATTTATTAAGAGAGAGCAGTTAAGAATGAGCAGACGGTTCAGCTGTGGAATTCACAGATTGTGTTCGCTTGAAGCACCTTCAAGAGGAAGATTCCACTAGAAATGGACACAGAAATTAAAACCTCCTGCATTGGTAAAAAAAATGCTACAGAGCACAGGTTGTGAAAAGTTGAGCAAACAGGTTTAACTGAAGGATTGTAAATTAAGTGTTCATAAAAATGGTCTATCTGCGTTCGCACCACGAAGAGGCTGTAATCACATATTGAGCATGTTACTCACCACTCCTAAATAATTTCTTTAACCATAGCGCATTTTCAAATAAAATATATGCTTTGTATTTTTAGATAGCCTGCCTCACAGTTTCTAAAATGTTTCTGTTCCTTTTCTTAGTCTGATGGTTTACAATCATAGGAAACACTCTCCAATGTTATATTTAAAATTGTATTACATTATTTTTGCGCTGACACCATGCATCAGAAAGTTGTGTGTTCATAAGTGTGTTAAAGGGTATAAATTTAGATATGTAAAAATCAGACACATAGTGAAGCGTTAATTTGTATAGACACACAGTACCTGCACATTGCTTCAAAATGAAGGAAAAAATAAAAAAAAAAGAAGGTCGTAGGAAAGAAAAAAATCTTTGTCGCGATGATGATGCTGGGAAATCAGTTTCTGAATTAACTGAATTCCTAGAGTTCAAAACTTTATCTCAATATTCTTTAGGTTTTTAATGCTTTTCTTTTAGCAGTATTATGTACAAAGGGCATCTGCCTGTAATGTATGGGGCATCTTTAACTTTTAGTTATGTGAGATATAAGTTATCTGGAAGGATAAACTGGGTGCAGAATGAGTTTTAGCATTACTGAGTTTAGAAAATTGTTTTGGAGAAGGCTTGTGACATAAAGAATGAATTTATTTATTGTTACATGGTAATTTATTGTTAAATTAAAAAACAGTTACTCGATTGGAAGTTAACAAAGAAGAATTAATATTGTAAAATGATCGGAAGGAATCAATTGAAATGAAGATAAAAGCTACTTATGTTTCTTTTCTGAGCTTTTGAAAATGCTTTCAAAATTTTCCATGACTTTAAAAATATTCTTGCTACTCTGATAATGGATAGCTTTTTAAAAAAAAGAATAATCTAGGAATACGCAACCCAAGAGGTTTGATGGGGAGAAAGAGGGTAAATATGCAGTTTTCCTTTTGTTTACTGAGTATTTATTAATTTTTGCTGATGGTGTTTTGTACTTACCCCTCTACTGATCAGCGTAATAGCAGCACCGCCCTGCAGCGCGTTCAGGAGAGCACACTGCGCCCTTGCTGTGCCTCCGGAAAGGGGGCTTGGCTATACCGCGGTGCGGGGGCTTCACCATACTGCGGTGTGGGGGGCTTGGCGATACTGCGGTGTGGGGGGCTTGGCTATACCGTGGTGTGGGGGGCTTGGCTATACCGCGGTGTGGGGGGCTTGGCGATACTGTGGTGTGGGGGCTTGGCTATACCGTGGCTCACGTTGAGCAGGTGGGAGGCTGAAATACGGGGGTGCAGAAAGGAAGAGCAGGCATCAGCACGGTGTGTCCAGAAGCTCTCTCCCACAAAGGTAAACTGAACACTATAAAACCCCTGAGGATTTAGAACATGATGTATCTTAATTATTAAAGGTGCTTTGAGTGCGCGGAGCACAGAGACAGCTGAATGTATTATGCAGGACTCAAAGCCTGTGCTGACAGCATGTTTTTGAAGCAGCTACTACAGGTCCAATACACTGAGTAACTACCACAGAGTACCCAACATTGAATTTCAGGTCCTGGTGTATCCCATGGTAATTTGTTTGCTTATGCTGTCCTTAAGAATGTAAATCCATTCATCTGGTTTTCACAATGGGATTTTACATGACAGATGTGTGCCTAATCATAATGACAATAATTTGGCATGAAACCATGACACAACCAGCTACCACTCACATCCTGGGGGAAAAAAATTGCACTAAACCAAAAGAAGTATCTGATAGTTTATTTGGTCTACCTCCTCCCCACCCTGCAGGCTACAGAGCCTTTTCTACCTGCAGTATTTTGCATCTGAATATGTACAAATATATTTGTATATCCGCTAATTGGAAGGCTACCAGATTATATGACTCTTGCACCTACTTGTCTGTTTTGCTATGAAAAACACCAGTTTGTAGTTTGCCAGTAACTACCCTCTGCTGGTTTCAGGTAACGGCAGTTGGTTTTACAGGACGTTTGGGTTTGCCTCTGTTTCAGATCGGGAATGACGTTTTTTTCCCAGCTGGCTAGAATCTCTGCCTTAAGCCACCTCTAACATGAGATAGTAAATCCAGTAGACAACACGTCCATGTAACCCGGCACTCTCCACTAGAAGACTATCTTCTGTGTCATGGGATATGTGTGCTTCAGCTGCCTGTTTTAGAAAAGTGTTAATCGGTAATAAATTTGATATAATTTATAATACATAAATCGATATAATATATATCATAAATATATGATAAATATAATATAACTGATAATAATAAACTTTTCTGCTTAGCCCATAGGTTGTATAAATATATTTTTTGCCCACATTGTGCTTTCTCTCTGAATTGTTAAGGAGAGTAAAGGATACTGTGTTAACGATGACCGTTGTCTCTGGGCGCCTGCTGCTCAGCTGGAGAAGCCACGGATGTCCTCTCACGCCTCACCCACGATGGATGGCTGGACTTTGCCTTCCTCTGCCAGCAGCAGAAGTGATACTGGAGCATGCACTGATGCCTGCTCTGTTCGTCAGCTCAGCAACACACCACCAGCCAGGCAACAGAATCTTGGAGGACACAAAGACCATCCAGGTGTTCCAATCTTAAAATTCCACCGTGCTGGGACTGGGTACACCTCGCAGCGTCCACGGTATCATTCTTCTGGTGCCTTCCTCCACACGTGAAAAGGTGTGGGGACGTGCGTGTTGGTGGTTGGGGGTGTGCGGGGGTGTTTCTCTGGGGGGGAGGAGGCACTCACCTGAACGTCCAGCAGGCTCTCGGCACCACCTGAGCAGCTCTCTGCCTTTGGCGTGCTGGGGTCCCAGGACGGATGGGCTGCGGGCTGCTCGGGCTCGGTGCTGGTGAGCAGCTGCTCGTGAGTGCAGGGCCAGGACTGGGTGCCCTGTATGGATTCTTCTGTTTCTCTACTTGTGAGACTGCATAGGTGGGTCATGTTTCTTTTAAGCCTAAAGCTTTACTTTAGGTTTTACTTAAAACTTTTACTTTAAAGCTTGAAGTTTATACACATGCTAAGGCTTACCCAAGCTGGTGCCATTAAATTCAGATGTTAGAACTTCTGACACAGATAATACAAACTTTTTAGTCATTTAATTTCACCTTCCTCTGTCACTACTGACAGTTTGATCTGATGATTTTCAGCAGTGATCAGAAACATGTTGATACAGCATGTTGGCATCTCCTTCTGAAAATGAGAGTATTTGAACAAGGAAGCTGAGATCGTGTCTGTTTCAAACTGAGGCGCCCGCTCACCCCACCCCATTTTAGATATAAAGCTACTGTTGACGGAAATAAATTAGTGCTTTAAATATGAAATACAGAGAATACATAAAAAAGCATCATTTTGGTTCCAACTGCATTGCTGAGCCTAGTTAGCATCCTACTGTTGTAGTGATCCTCTGCCCCTAAAGCACTGTTGTTGCTATTAGAATCGCTTTAAAATTGAAACGGTTTCGTGAAACATTTACTTTGCTATTCAGCAACAAACTAAACTGGTTTATTTTGGTTTATTCATTTTTATCAATAAACATGATGTGCTATACGGCTACAATGGGGAATAACTGCGAAAATTAAATACAATTACACTTACTGAAATGAGATCCATGTTTCTATCAATGCTTTTATTTTTGCTTAAAGAAACAAAAACTACAAGCAATGAGGAAACTAACCTACGTAAGGTAATAGTTCCTTCTCTCTCTATTTCAACAGATATTTGAAAATTGTTTTTATTACAGCATAGGTGAAACAACTGTATTCAGCAGTGCTAACGAGAAGGTACAGAGAGATCAGATGTAATGCTACCACACACTAAAGAGATGATTTTTCCCCCCCTATGTCTTAGGATAACCAAAGTCTATGTATTAAAATAGAAATTTTGATTTGAAAATTAAGAAACCCAGGACAATATTTTAGAAGTTAAATACAAAACAGTAGTAAATATGCAAAATACAGTTGATAAGCAGAGCAATGAGGCAAAAGAGATAAGTATAATAGTTGACTCTTAAAACCTAATTCTTTGTAATGCTTGGCTTCCCCCCCCCCCCCCCACGTGTAACGTATTGTCAGTCTAAACAGGACAGCTATGCAACATAGTGAGATGGTACTGCCTTGCACAGTACAGCTGAATTTAATTACCAAAGTATCAAAAAGGTAACAACACTGGGAGGCCTGGTATCTGCATTAATAGGTACTAACCATATTGTGTTTGAGGAAAATGAGGTTAAAAAAAAAATACAGCTTTATGATATACAGTACTTCAGTAAGAGAACTTGTCCAAAGTGAATGCATCCTCCTTCAGCACAGATTTCTTGGTGCTTTCAAACAGTAACGTGAAAACTGAAATTACAGTACAGCTGCTAACACTGAGCGATACTTTGGTTAAATACATGTTACACATACAAATGCAGATATTGGGCATTTCACCATGCTCCAGAAGAGTTTTTTTTTTTTTTTTTTTACCCTGACATACTTATTCAAAAGTTTGCTGTGGATCATTGAGATTGAGTTGTTTATACATTAGATTTATCCATGAGTATCAGCACTCCTTAAAGAAGAGATCAAAACTAAAAACTCTATGTAGGACCAATAGAGCAGAATTATTCAAGTTCAATGAAGTATTAGAAAAAAGGCTTCCTTTTTTAGGAAAACTCAGCTATGGTAAAAATATCTACTACAGTGCACTGCACTGTAATAAATATTCAACATAAATTAATAATTTACAAGTACCTGAGCAAGTATACAGAGCACCATAGCACAGCACAGCACCAAAGGCAGTAGCTCAGAATTCTTAAAAATAATGCTGTTTTAAACATTAAAAATTCTAAGTATTGTCATAAAAATGAACTCCAGCTGGAGTGTAAAGATAGTGCAAACTTCTGTCTTCACTTTTTAAAATCAAGGTGTCAGGTTGTCTAGTCATTTCACATCAGCAGTGTTGCTGGACCTGGATACCTGTGGTGGATGTTTAGGAGCAGGTCTGTTGGAAAGAAGGAAAATAGTGAAGAGTTATTTAAACTTTTGTTGTTTAAATATCCAGTATCGTTCCTGAGGCATGAAGGTGAATGGTAAAACCTCTTAGAGTTACCCAACAACTTCAGATACATAGCATGGGATTCTCATAATGCAAGCAGATCCGACATGGTACTATATACACAAGTCTCATCAAGAAGTGTAAATGGTACCAGCAATTTTTTTTTTTTTTTTTTCCCACCGGTTCATGTTTCACTTGCTGCCTGGCCAGTGAGATCAGCTTAGCTCCATGTTTCTCGTGTCGTTCTTTAAACTTTATTTCTTTGGTTGCTCATGAATTTTGTTAAAAAATGCTACTTAATGTTGTAGAATAGCAGCTGGTTTCAAAAAGTTGTATTGATCAGCTTGAAATGTTATTACTTTCAGAATATCTTACTAGGATGGACAGCCAGGAGCTTAATTAAAGTTCACTCCTGCAGTCTTTTTGCTAGGAGTATTAGGAAACTAACTTGATTCTGTTAATTTTTCTGAGCAATTGAGTGCCTCACTAGTAGAATTCCTGTAGCTTAAACCACTACTTTTATCTTCCTTTGAGCTTTTTTTTCATAGGAAACTGTATCGAGTAAGAAAGTATCATTGATTATGCCCGTTAACACTGAGCATAGTTATTTCACTTCCAGATTATTTTTTTTTCAATATCCTTTGTTTTGAAGTGTACTATTCGTGTGCTGTCTGAAAGTTTGGGGTATTATTTTCAGGTGATAAAAATTGATATTCCACTGTGAAATGTGTGAACAGAAAATTGCTTCTGTTGGTGGCTGATCTTACCAGCATTCAGTTCTCAGCCTAATTCCGTAGGTGGTCTAAGTAGGATTTTTTTTTTTTTTTCTGCAAGAGCTTGGTGTTTCTTGAAATTGGTGCTTATTATCGCCTTTCTTTTGCAAGGAATTTTATTTGTTGGGCATTTTCTGTAAACACAAAGATGTTTATACTGTCAAATCATCGTACGTGTCATAAATTCTTGTATTTCTGGGGAAGTCAGTGTGATTGTGCTGGTGGAAAAGGGCTGTTGTGTGGCTCTCAGCAATACTTAATAGCAGGGCAGAATTACTCAAGACGTTTTAGACCTGTCATTGAAGGAAGCTCTATAAATCAAGGCATTTTGATTAGGAGGACTGACCTTGCAGGAGTAATGCGAGGCAGAGCTTTTGCGTGCCCGGGTGCTGCGGTGCAGGCGCTGTTGTAGCGTGCTTTGGTCAGGGGGTCTGCTGGCAGAGGCTTCCGAGGAGGGTCCGGCTTGGGGGTTTCCTATTGTAAACCAGGAGCTCACGTTAGTCTTTGGAACTGACATGACACACTCAACATAGCAACAAATAATAGGATAAGTTTGGAGTAATTGTGACCACCTATATTTAAATATCAACTTTAATTTAAATTAATTAAATCTAATTTGAAATTAATTTAAATGTAAATTAAACAACTTATTTTTAATAAACAGGCACTTATATTTTAAACCAAACATTTAATACAATATTTTAATGATTCTGGGTTTTTTGGATTCTTTCCTCTAGAAATACTGGGTGCATCTATATTGAGTTAATGATTAATTAGGGTAAATGAAAACAACACAGACTGAATACATAACATTGTTGAAGTGGTCAGATAGAAAGATGGGAATACTAGAAATGACTTCAAAATGCAAATTCAGATGACCACAAAACCGAACTGCTCAAGTCCAGTTTGAATTGGTAGCATCTGTGGATTTTTTTTTTGTAGAGATGCTGCTGTGCTTTCATTCTGTGGCATTAAATGATTCATTAATAAAGAACAGAAGTCATCTGCTGTCAGGCATGAGCTAATGTCTCTTCTGTGTGGTCCTTGAAACACTGCAAACACGGTAACATGTCTATTTGTGGTCTTCGTTATGAAGAACTGGGTTAGATTAAGTGACTTGCTCGGGGCACACAAAACCTCTCCAATATACCCAAAAATTCACTTCAGATCCGTCTGCTATTTGAACTGCACAGTTGTACTTTTTCTAAGTATTTTACTCTTTATTATTAGTTTGCCATAACCATCATTGGTAAAACAGACCAAAAAGAAACAAGAGTTTACAAGCACAATCTTGTTAAAGATCCCCTGAAAGATGTAATCAAAAGAAGCAATCAGAGGCACAAATTGCTCCGGAATAAAGTACAACTTGTCATTATTACTTTTCAGCATCCCTTTGTTTACTTACTTTTCATGGCAAATGTTTGCTTGTCTTAGAAGGAAATGCAGGCTGATATCAGTAGGCATTTTGATAAGGAAGAAAATATGGGAGCTTAAGTAAACCTCATATATAGTCATTTGAAATTTACCACAAACTACATTTTAAAGCTGTACGTAATGTCCCTCTTCCTCTTCACTCTCAGCCTAACATGTACTAGTTCTTGAGCGAATCAGAAATAGCACCGTGAACAAATTTTTTTTTAACTTATTGTTATAGCCAAATCTCATGTGAAGTATAAAATTTATTTTTGACTTTCATCCAGAAGACCTTCCGCTGTAAACCAAGTGTCCTGGCTTCAGCTGGGATAGAGTTAATTTTCGTCTGATTAGCCAGTACAGGGCTGTGTTTTGGCTCTGATGTGAGAACAAGGTGATAACTGCACTGATGGTTTTAGTCGTTGCTGGGTGATGTTTATATTAAATCAAGGACTTTTCAGTTCCTTGGGCCCTGCCAGTGAGAGGTGGGGGAGGGCACTGGAAAGTGGGAGAGGACACAGCCAGGACAGGTGACCCAAGCCAGGCAAAGGGACATTCCATACCATATGGCGTCATGCTGAGTATATAAACTGGGGGAAGAAGAAGGAAGGGGGGGACATCTGGCATTATGGCGTTTGTCCTCCCGAGTAGCCGTTACGTGTGCTGGAGTGCTTCATAGAAAGGAGACACCAGCACCACGAAAACATACATCCTTAGAAGCAGAGGAAAATATATTTGAAGAACGAAATCCTCTCCCCCAAACTGATTAGAGGGTGGTATTTTATATTCTTTATATGCCAAATTAGTACAGCTTTGCATGTTAATGTGCCCAGAAACTTGGTGCCCTGACAAGCCTGTAGCACCACCATGGCTGTGCCTCCCTGCTTCATTGCTCCAGCCTTTCTCCCAGCCCATTTTCCCCCCCTACACAGCTTTGGCTCTTCAATACAAAGCATTTAAGGACGGATTTCTTTGTCCAGTTTTATGTCAACAACTTAGCATTTAAGGCATTCCGCGTCTGTATTTGGGAAAGTATTGTTTTAAATATTGTCACGATCTTTTTACAGCTCTGCTAGGAAGGAAAACATAATTCTCATACTGAGCAGCTACAAAGACAGCACGTGCACTGAGCTTTAGTTTTTGTCACCGATTTTTCAATAAGCAACTGGAAGACGGTTCTTGCTTGAAATGCACTGGGTGAGAAGAGGTGTCTTCCTCAATCTATTTAGATGGGAACTTAATCTGTGTTAGCCCTCCATGTCTGAAGCCACTGTGAGGTGTCATAGGAGAGGTATTCACGGGAGTAACTGTGGCAGCACGAGCAGAAGGTGAGTGTGGAGGAATGGTTAACCGAGAAAGGACATGTGGACATAGGACGACTCGCTCTTCATGGTATGGGGAAGCATTAT
>JAVJGJ010000062.1:50152577-50166572 GCA_035590215.1 Microhierax caerulescens
CCCCCCCCCCCCCCCCCCCCCCCCCCCCCCCCCCCCCCCCCCCCCCCCCAAAGGAAATCACTGCACAATTTTGATCATGTTTAACTGGAGTTCAGTTCAGTAGTAATAAAAGTCAGTCACAATAATTAGCATTAAGCAGGGAATAGTGTTGAAGGAGACGACAGGGATGCTTAATCAGGGCACTTATCCCCTGGGGAGAAGGAAAAATGGAAAGGAAATTAGAGTGAATTGGCATCAACATGCACGCATGTAGAGAATATGGTCTGATTACAGCAGCATTCACAATTCAAATATTCATAGTGCGGCAGCACACAGAATTTTGATCACATTAAAATGGCTGCATTTCAAATTGTGTATCTTCAGCTTAGAAAACTCAAGAATATTTAAATTCATATTCTTAATCCATAATACAAACGCACTAATGTCCTCAAAGTAAAACATACAATTTCATAAGTATTAGCCTGTGTATTCTATAGTGTGTATGTGTATGATTAGATAGATTAGAAAGATTAAATACTCATTAGTAAAACATAATGGGGTGCTTTCCCAGTGTTGAATTTTCTTTGAAAAGACATTTTATAACAGATTGACTTAGAAATGTTGTTAAGGGTTGTTTTCCTGTAACAGAACTGTAGTTTCACTTGGGACATATTTTAAACCTGTTCCAAATACAGTGGGGTAATCCAGAATAATTCAAAAGCATTCAGAAGTTCAGAGGCTTGCTTGAATTTATCACAAACTATCAAAGCACTTTTTTTTTTTTTTTTTTCCTTCTTTTTGCAAGTATTCCACCGAGGGTATGGAAACCTTTTTCATTTCAATAGTTCTTGGACTCCTTTCCATTCCTCCCACCCTGTAAACTCATGTCAGTCTCCCGTCTTTCTCTGTTCCTTTTGTCACAAAAGAAAAACTAAGAATGAGATAGCCATATGAAATCTGGATTACATTCACATTGGACAATTCACAAAGTTTGCAAAACATGATTGCAAAAATCAGTTTTGGTGGCTGAACAGCAATGGATTTCTGTTTTTCCTGTAGTGCACACAGAGATAACTTTTCCTGGGGGGGTGGGGGGATAGGTGTCAGGAGCCATAATCAGCAGGTATAATACATTTTGAAACCTAAAGTGAAGTTAATGCTATTTTGCAATGCTATAAATACCAGGCAAGTGAATCCACTGATCTCCTTACAAATATATTAAGAAGCCTGTAATGTATTTTGCTGTACTTATTTTGCAGAAAACCTCTAGCCTACATGGACAGATACTTGGAACTGTCCTCAAAAAATCAATTATAAACTTCAACAACTTGCACTGCATCTGCAAATCTGTAACCCAACACACTGGCCAAAAGAAGGGAGTAAAAAGTCTGACTCAGCGTGAGCATGAGAAACAATTCTTTTGTGGAAGAAAAAAAATAATCCCAAAGCAAACCCCAGGCAGTTTAGTACAAAATACTTAGCAGCATGAGGGTAGTGATGTTCTCCTTGTCTGGGAGTATTTCAGAATCTTACTTTTCCATCTTCACACTTGGTTCCTGACAGCACAAGACCAGGATCAGGCATATCATCACCCAAATACACGTGGGTACCTCGACACAGAATCTTGCCACCTTCCTGAAGTGGGATATTAGTTTCTATGGAAACCGCATTGGTACCAATAACAGGTCGATTTGCTCCTCCTTGACACTGGATTTTTCCACATTTAGCATCTCTGAAGGAAAAAACACAAAACCAAAGAGGAGTCAAGTAACTTTAGATGTTCTAAGCCCTCTCCCACACCTGCACCTGTGTCTGCAGGGAAGGTCCCTACCTGGGTTCACATTTAGCAAACGAGCTCTTGGAGTCTTTGCCACAGTTGCCATAAGGATCACCTGCAGAATTGACTCGCTCAAAGCAGATCCCAGGGGCAGGTTTCGCACCTGAAACAAAACCTAATCAGAACTTTCATCTCATACAAGGTGTTTTTAATAATTTTCTTTGAGCTCCACTGATGCTTTAGGGGAAGGCAGGATGTGATCTGCGTATTGATGGAGAACACCACCACAGTTGTGCTGGATCAGCATGCTAATTGAAGAACCTGAATGGGGGGGGGGGGGGGTGGATTCTACTGTTATTTGTCTCTCTTGGCAATGCTGAGTAATAGAGAATGCAGAACTCATTCTCTTTCAGAATTTCTTTAGATGATATCCCTCTTGTGAATCCTCCTAGGACACAAAAATTTTTAGGAAATGCAAATCTAGATTGGTGAAGAAAGACAAAGGCCAGCTGGGAAGTTAACTCCCTTATTTTTACAGGAGCCCACAGGATTTTAGTGAGACCCCAGGAGCTGAAGCTGAAGCCAAAGCAACTCAGCACAAGAAGAAACCAGAAAAAAAACATACAGTTGCAAACTGGAGTGCCATGTGTCTGTAAAAAGGTGACCACATGACATGGCAAATAGGATACGCTGCTGTTGGCTCGAGGCAATGTACTAGGGAGAGGATGGGAACCCATCCCTACCTTAATTCTTAGTAAATCCATTCCTGAGAGGAAAGACTGACTTGAATGAAGGGTTGTTTCTACTATAGTGGTGGAAATAGGAATCTGGGAAGACAGGCAGCATCTGCTTCCTATCTACTGTAGTCCTTTATGATGGAGACGTATCCTAACGGCAAAGGAACTTCCCTGGTGGGAGTAGTACTGGAAATGTTTGTGCAGACAGATTACTCATCCTTAAATTTTAGAAGTTAAAAGGTACTATGAGGACGCCTGTTCTAATGTCTTATACAGAAAATCTCCTGTCCATTTCCCCCAGATTACGATCAACTGTTGAAAATCTTCTAGGGGAAGATACATGCATTCATTGGAATGTTTAAGAAGTGGAGGATCTACTTCTCTGATTTGACTGTTGCAAGAATTAATTAGTCCACATATTATAATTTAACCCCTTTGTTCTGTTGTGAGTGTGATTTCTATTTCCAGCCAATAATTGCTGCTCCTTGCAAGATTAAGAGGTCTTTTGCTGGCACCCTTTGCTACCCCATGGCTTCTTTCCATGAAGAAAACCAGTCGCACAATCGGGTTATCGCCACCATTTCAACTACTCCAATACACAGACTTGCTTTGAGGAGACAAAGTGTTAAGGAGATACACTGGCTAGAACTCTTCACAGAGATCTGCTAGATGCATTTTTGTACTTTTGATAGATGATCCAAACTGAAATGAAAAGATCTGGCAGCAAATGATGTGATAGCCTAAAGGTGGAGAAAATACCATTTGTACAGCGTTCCCTGATTTTTAACAGAGACAGCATATCTGAGTTAATGTTACATTTTCTTTTCAACTGTTTTGAGCCACTTCCAAGCATGTATGCCTCTAACGGTGGGTAAAACATATTTATTTAAACCATGCTGAAGATTTCATTTGAAATCCTTTAAAGAGGAAGAAGTGTTTGGTTTTTTTTTTGGTTTTTTTTTTTTCCCTTAAAAAAGGGGTCAAGTTCCTGGAGAAGAAAATACAAATATGCTTGTAAATCTTCTAGTTAGTGTGGTTCTTTTCACTAATAACTCAGAGATTAAAGCCTCAATTAATTATCTGCATTTCACAGTCAGAAGCTTGACTAATAGCATATACTGCTGAACAGCAATCTAATGTTATTAAGGACAAAATATTAAAACTTGGAGAGGCTTAAGATGGCACCCTATTTTCCTTCTAACATTTTTACATGCTGAAACTGGAAAACTCAGAAAGGCAAGCACAGAAGGAACAGAATATGAGCTGCTAGTTCCCTGGAGAGCAGGACAAGAGCCTGAAATTCTTTGGAAGATTACGATCAAGCTTGCTGAGTTCAGAATATTTCTTAAATCTGGAACTATTAAAAGGGACTCAGACAGCATTCTTTCACTTCTTTTCATTAGACCACAAGCAATAATCAAAGAATCAACAAAAGCATCCAGACAAGGCACTGTGCAAAAGGCAAATGTAAAATTTCCATTTTCAGCATATAGATCCCTCCTCATCTTTCCAGGGCAGGGACATTAACTATTCAGCTTGATACAAACATTAACATATGCTGGCTTTAGAAGGGGAGAGGAGGGAAGGAAAAACCCATGCTGTAAGCAAGAAATCAAGTCAGACTCCATCTCCTCCCACATCTGCAAAGACCAACTTGCTCAGACAACATCATCTATCATGATGTTGAGCAATTGCTGTGGGTCTCGCTTTTTTTTCTTGGCCAGGAGCCTTGTGCCCCTATTAGTTCAGCCAGTGGCATATCATAGACTCATAGAAGAGTTTAGTTTAAAAAAGACCTGTAAGTAGCATTGCAATGACTGGAGGCTTCCCTGGAGATGTGTCAGCAGCAGCCCAGAGCGCAGACACATTTTCCCCAGAGTTGTTGCTCCAAAAGCTGCCAAAGGCAAAATGAATGCTCATGTCCTGTGCTTTGACTGTAAGTGACCTAACAAAACCTTATTAAAAATCATGGCATTAAAAAGACAAAGGGCTCGCTGAAATTCTAAGAGAGTTTAAGGAATTTATCTTCCTTTTTTACCTGGTGAAAACTTTTTTTGTTTGGTTGTTGGGTTTTTTTTTTCTGAATGTAGAAGTCAAGTGTGCTACACATGATGAAAAGCAGCCTGCAGGAAGAAGAACACATCTGCAGCATCCTTGCAGTGAGCTTGAGCTCCAACCAATCATACTTGACAAGAAAAAAGACCTCATGGAGTACAAAAAACCTGCTCCCCTGCCAGGCTTGGAGCAGTCTGTGTATGAAAACACCTGGTACCCAATGATCATCTGTGGCTTGGAACCCAAAATCTTCCATTTCTGTCTTTGCTATCAAACCAAAACACGTTGTTGCTTGGGATTCAGATGGCTGTTCCCTCCCTGACTGGTTTCTCACAATATTTGGACTTTTTAACAGATGAAAACAGATCAGCATGTAAGAAGCTGAACAGATGGAGCTCCCAAGTTAAAAGGAGGTTTTCAGAGGATGCTGAAGGAAGAGAATTGTAACATTGTGTTTCTGGAGGTAACCCATTCATCATGATGGCACCACATAAACTGAAGCAGAAAGTCCTGTCTTTCTCTATTTTGCTACCTCTATGGGCAAAGGCAAAATGATTTGTGAAAGATTTCCAGTGGTTATTAAGTGCTTTGAGCTGGATGAACAGAGTTTATTTCACTTTGCAATTGATAATTACAGTATCATGACCCTGTAATTAAGGTCCTGCCAGCCTTTCCACGCCAAGCCTTATTCAAGGGATTAAATCAGCCACTTGAGACTGCAGAAGGTCAAAGCTCACCACTGCGGTTCTCAGCCTGTAGATTTTGTTTATTTTTTTTTTTCCTCTCCAAACGTGTATATTGATAAGCCCACTTCTTTCCCTATATAGTTGCAAAAAAAAAAAAGAGATGTGCTACACTTTTGGAAGCGATACAGAAATGCTGTGTCATTTCAGATCAGTACAGGACCTGCTGCAATGAAAAAAATACCGTCACGGTCTCCTGAAAGAGAAGGGGGAAATTTCTGACCATGGTGCTGATTCCACGAACAGAGAAACGCTCGTTATCAGCCTGACAGCAGAAAAGAAAGATATTTCAATTGGGTTCCCAGCATTGTCTCAAGGCTTATTTTAAAAAAAAACAACCAAACAATAACAAAACAAAACAACACAGTGTTTAGGGGTGTAGAAGGGAATAAAAACCCAGCCTCTGCGTAACAGACTGGAGTTCTGTTGCTCAGGCTGTGCCAAGCAGCACCACAAACAACTGTATAAATAAATATAAGCCTAAAAATACACACTCTGTCATGTGATTTGCACCTGGGTTTTATATCTCATTAAGTTTGTTTTAGTGTACTGATAATGCAAAGCAAACTTTCCACAAGCTCCCCTTCGCCTCTCTTCATCTTGGTGATGCCTGTTGTTAGTCTGCACAAGAGTGAGATGGGGTTGAGCTGTTATTTTTTGCTTTTAAGGAGTATTCTAGTTCTCACTACCTCTGAGAAGATGGGTTAATGCCTTCCACATCTCCAAAAGAAAGGGACTGGCTATAAATCTGTGATGATCAAAACGGTTTGATTCTACTGAATCCAAATCTTTACAATGCTTGGACAAATTAATATTACAAAAAAACCAAAAACAAAACCCAAAAAACAACACAAAAAACCAGTTAGCAATGGCTTAGTTAGCAAACTTAGATGGGAAACCCATCTATTTTGCCTGTAGGGTTGCACTTGGAAACAGCTACAAAGCTCTTAGACCAGTGACAGGCCTTTGTAACAACCAATGGCATTAAAATTAATATTGCTCCTTCCTAAACAAATGGTCATGTCTATACAACAAATTTAGGTTATGTTCCAATTATTAAGTCAATGCCTGCCATTGACTCCCCCAAATCATTGCTTTTTTCCCTCTTTGGGAAATGTAGGAAAACACACTGATAAACGTCTCCTTTCCCTCCCTGAAGAACCACTGTCTTGTCAATGTAGAAAAAGACCCTGAGTCTAAAGCTGAGAATCTTCCATTCCTTGGGTAATCAATAATTCCTCTCCCTTAAGTAGCTTTATCTGCTTATCTAGTTGCTCCTGGAAAATGCCAACGGAATACCAGCCATTACGCAAGTGTCTTACCATCGATGTCTTTCAGTCACACTACTATCAATAGCTCAGATCAGTGCAATTGGATTTTTTTGAATATGAAACAAAAAAGGTCACAAGCAATTCATGCATATTTCTCCTTAAGGATAAAAATGACATGAATTATGGTTAGGGAGAGAGAGAGAGAGAGAAATTTGTACGTTCTGGAAGCAGACTGGAATAAACTTGGTCTTTAGGAGGAATTTATGGCTATATTCAGAGGCTGTGCCCAGGTGCTCCTCCCCTCTTCCATACCAAGTTTTTCATCCTCTGGCAGACAGGGAATAGCAACAAAATGTTCCTCTATTTCATTTGAATTTATCTGTTGAACATAACAAAAAAACCCCAAAGGAACGCAAGTGCTTCTTTCTGGAAACAGGTTTCTGTCGCTCAGCCTAATGTAAACAAGCTCTGACAATGATCATCCTTTTTCATTAACTAGATCTAAAAATATTAAGATTGATGTTTGTCATTGGCCTACTGGGCACCTGTAACCTGATGAATAAAGAAGGATATACAAAAGAAGACATCAATAAGGAATTGAATATACTGAATAGTATTTTAAGAGAAGTCATTGTAATTTGTTCTGCATGGCTTTCTCCTACTGGGACAAAGAAAAAAGCAAATGAACTATGATCTGTTTTTCCTTTTTGGTACAAAATTTTTTTCAAAAACCCCACACAACTACTCCTTCACTCCAACACACACAGGTGTTAAAACCAGTTCTAATCCATTACAAAAACCTAGTGAAAGGTTTAAATGTATCTTTTTGATGTGAAGTCCAGAGACAACATTTTAGAATGACAAGTCTCTCTTTCTGCTGCAAGCAAGGCTGGAGAAAAAGGTTTTTTTTTAATGTCTACAACCACGCTATTTTTCCAACTGCGTAGTCCACCTAGCCTTCTTCCAACTCCATCCTGCATCTGCCAGCTCATACTGCAACCAGATGGAAGTGTGATCAAGTGGTGGTTATTCACATCCCTAGTCTTTCAATCCTGTTTCTTCCTTCTTGCAAATTCAATATTGGCCATGGTTTTTGCTCGAACCCTATCTGTATGCTGTTTGAAGATTTACTTTACTGGCATTATTTCTAATTTATATTTCCAAAAATGTGATAAGAATTAAGCCTTTCGGTTCAGGCTTGGTCAAGTCCATCCTCCCTTTCAAAATCTTTATCTTTGAGTATTCCCAAGACAATAAAGGTATTCCAGTTTAAGTCTGTCTGAGCTCTGTTCTTAACACAGTCATCTTTCTCATAACCATCCCCCATAGCCTCAGCCACTGGAGACTCCATGCACAGCTGTGCCCATATTGAATAGTCCCAAGAAGAAAGACAAGAAAGAACTGGGGGAGCCCAGGGGGGTTGGAGGACTTGCTGTGTTAGGAAACAGACCTGGCAAGGGAGCTGCAGAAATTCAGCTCCCTGACCTTTAGCTAAATTTTTCTCAGCGACTGAAATTATGAACACTCTGACCGAGAAACTTTCCATGGCATGGGAAACTGGTTCATAAGGAGATTTTGCTTTATACAACAGAAAATGTCTCTGTATCCAGGGGATTAAAAATCCCAGTATGACTAAGACTGGAGGCTATAATTGTACATGCCTATATGAGCTCATATGAACTCTGTGATACATATGGGATTCGGAGGAGTATATCAGATGCATGGTTTGTTCCACGTGGGGAGTTTAATTTTGAAGTGGAATTCCTCTAACGTGTTCTGATACCCACATGACCAAGCTAACCTGCTATCTGTATCAGTGGCACTAGTTCTTGAAATGCTTTAATGCTCTTTGAAAAAAAACCCCAACCCTGCGAATGGTCCAAGTCCCTGTGAAGATAACAAATTCTTCAACAGACTTCTGATGAGGGTTTTGACCAAGGGGAACATCTGTGTGTCATTATATTGATGTGTAAGTTTCGGAACAGAGTTAAAGGCAGAGAGATACTGAATTGAAAGAGGCTAAGGGAGCTGAAAAAGTTACTTTAAAAGAAATAATCAAATCTGTCTATCTAATAGAAAAAATATTAAATCTATCTAATGCTCCTCCTCAGGAGAGGTAAAAGTGCTTTTCCCATTTGAGAGAGGGGGTAAGTGAGATGATGATGGAGACATGACTTGTCCCCAGCAAAATGCTGAGTCAATCCTTGCGTTATAGTGGAAGGACCACAGGACAATACTGCAAGGTGAACAGCTTTCCTGGGATATCATCTGTTTAGGATAACCCAAGAACTCACGCTATTTGATTTTTGCAAAAAAGGCAGTAAATTCCCATGGGAGAACAAAATCTCTGCCTCAGTGCATCCTCTGCTAAGAGTACTGTCAGGAGGCAGGTTTAGAGGTAACGCCAATTAATAGAATGTACACAATGATACAAGAATCTTCTGTTAATGTCAAACACCCAGCTCTGTTTTGGGATGTGGACAAACATGTATGCTTTGCAGATGAGCAATTTAGAGCAGAGGAGGAAGCTTACACACCAGTCTGAGAAGGGATACAATTTCAACCTGCCAAGAGCGTTCGGCACTTTGTAGGATGACAGAAGGCCATATTAAAGTCAGTATTAAATGATTTGCCTAAGTTCACCCAGCCGTTAGCAGCGGTGCTGCAGAATGAACCTAGTTACTGTTGCTCTCTACCTCCTACTGCAAGAAACGAAAATGACTGCAAATCAAGGTTGAAATGAATCACAAAATGATTCCCTCATTATCCAGTTCTCCATTTCAGAAGAGATAGATTGGTACTGTATAAAATTCCTCCAGATCACATGCTTCCCTCCTCCTCCCCCCGCCAAGTCTGTCTCATAAACAGATCTCCTCGTTCCCAAACTCACCTTGGCCCCAGAGTGTGATACACTGCTGCTCGTGGGTCTGGCATATGCCGTTGTAGCAATAGCCGTCCACCCCGTGGCACGCGTGCCCGTCGTGCAGGTACACGTTAGCTGGGCAGTGAGGGCTGGCTCCTGTGCAAAACTCGGGCAGATCACAGGAATTACTTGACTCTCTGCAAGAAACCCCCGCTGGTTTTAACTGCAAAACAAACACAAATGTCAACTGCTGTGCTTCCAAACAGTAAGGGGTATGCAGGGGTATAACCGTGCAGCACAAGAACAACTTTTTTCCACTGGCTCTGCACCAACTGACCACAGAGGACAGTGCAAGGATGATGCAGCTTTTTAAATACGTTTATTTGACACGTTGTGAATGGCTTGGCAGGAACGAGGGCCAAGCTGAAGCTGCTGCAAACATGGCTCACACGGCTCAGGTCACAAGGTCAACCCAGACCTTTGTTCGTTGCAGGTACTACCCGAGGTTTTCGGTGTGCCTCTTGCAATCATGCCTAAGCACACAGGTGCAGAAACACGTTGGGCTGTACTGCAAAGCCTGCCCCGTAGCACTGACCGAAAGTCAAATTAGGAACCTTTCCACCCATACAGCTGTAACAACGCTGCAGGGACCAGGGCAGCCAGCTGATCATATAATGTTATGTTCTGTGTTATGTTACAGCTCACGAAGCCACCAGCCCACTTGACTCTGGGTTCAGCTGCCTGACAGCTTCCTGGGATGGAAGAGCACTTCCTCATGGAAATGCCGCCCTGTCCTGGGCATCAAGGTCTTCTTCAACTTTATTATACAACTAGTCCATGTAACTGTTCTGGTCCTGTCCTGATTTCCCTGGATAACTACATTTTTCAGAGCTGAAGGCAGCTAGTAGGCAATGGCGGAGTGTGCCAGTCTGAACGTTCACTTATCAACAGCAGCCACAAAAGATGGGTGTGCTCTGGGAGCTGCGCTGAATTCTGACTGCATCACCACGGCGCCTTTGGTAAAAAGCAAAACGACATGAAGATTGATTTTGCTAAAAAGCATTTGCTGGCTGTTTTGATAGCTTGCTGCTACTGAGCTTTTAGGCAGATGGTTGCCACAGACACAATGGAAACTTGCTGAATGCTTTATTAGCCCATATGCAAGAGATGGTCTGAGAATTCAAGAAGGTAAATGCCTGTGGCAAGTTAGCTTTTTATAGTATGTTAGGATTCCACAAGAGCTGATGGTCTGCCATTAAAAATATATATGCTGTTGATAGAATGAATATTTTAAAAGTCTTCCCTAAAAAGAGTGTCCAGAATTTGATGACTGCTTGCCAGAGCACAACATCCATATACACCTGAAAAAAATCAATGCATACAAAAGTTCAGAAAAATAAGACGTTTTGCGTGAGCAAATGAAGTGGCTGCAAATAGCAGAGACACCATTAAGGCATCTGTTGATCTGCTCCTTCAATAACTGTTACAATTTGAGAAGTTTTTGAATTGCTCACGTGGAATGCAAGTGTCTTAATGCTTAGTGATACCAATTTGCTTGTTCCCCATCCTTGCTTACTGCTCTGCAGTTGGGAAGACTGTGGAATTGTGCCCAACCCACACAGATAAGAAACGTTTCCGTTGGTTCACCTGGCAGTCTTCGCAGCAAAGTCCATGTGCACACACTGCTCCTGCCTTCAAAGTACAGGTAGTTGCATTGCAGCACTGGTTTGTACATTCCTAGGTGGAGGATAAATTTAGAGCAGTCAGCTTTCAGTCACAATGAACTGTAAATCAAGAGAGTGCCTATAGCTCTGCCAAGAAAAGCTAGGCATGAAATAATGAATTATGCATGAACTTCTACAACTTGATCCAAACAGTCTCGTCTGTCCTTAGATTCAACAAGTGCAATAATTGTAGTAAATACCAGAGAAGCTGCTGAGGCAGGCTTGTTAATTCTAGCTATGAATCTAATCCCAGCTATCACAAACAACTCAAGTATGCCGATTCCAGCCCCAATACAGCAGGACGGTGTTGGATTTCCACAAAAAGCAGTGGGATGATTCCATTGCCTCCCGTTGCATTGGTGCAGTTACTGAGCTTCACAACTGCAGCTCTCTATTTTGTGATAGTTGTTCACCAGCTATCTGTATTGCAGGGAGACTGGTGGCTGCCACAAAGAAAGATGATGACACTATTCCGTGTAATCTCTTATCAGGGTATGCCAGTAATAGAGCTCTGAGAAATGAAATGAGTATGAATTGCGTTCTCACTAACAGATACATCCCAATTTCACACTTATGGATTAGATGGTGACATGTGTGGGCTTTTGCAAACTTTATTCACAGTAGAATAAGCTAGTAAGAAGGAGTTTCAGAAAATAATGGATTTGTTTTTCCAAGATTATGTTCACAAGCTGGAAGTTACATTGGCTGTGCTGGAATCTCATCTCTCTAACAAAAATAGCAGCAGATAAAATTGCTCTTCAGCTGTGTTAAGTCAGTTTGACTTAACAAGGGATCACTAACAATATAGGGAACACAGGCAAAATAAGTGGGTTAGAATGATGTTCACAGCCTCTTGTTAGTTTATTGGCTTTTGCAAAGCGTTCCAAGTGGAAGACAGAGCTACCACTGCACTCACAAATAAAGAGCAAAACGATTCCCAGTATTTCAGTGTTTTCTTAGATAATATCTGCCTGAATATACCAAGCTTGTACTGCTCTGAAGCAGCGGAACAACTTCCTGCACCTATTTTTGATCGTGCCGGAAGGCAGCAGGCTATGCAAATATTTCTGTGCAGCTGCTGTATTTAAGGAGTAACGTTCCTCTGCGCTGAAGCACATTTTATAAATTCACCTCCGTAGCAATCTGAGAAAAGCGGAGTGGAGGAAAAGCATGTCAGTCCAATTAAAGTCCTTCTGAAAGAGTCAGCTCCTAGACCCCACCATCTGGCCCTACACCAGCCAGCCATGGAAAGTAATCGGCATTCCACAGGCAGATTGGGGTAGACACAGCTCTGTGAATGATGTTGCTACAGCTTTTGAAATTTCCAATTGCTCACTTGCTTATTACTCATTGTAGGGAATGAGCCTGGTAAATAGTTTTTGTGCCTGGGCTATTAAATTGTCAGGAATGGTTTTACCATAAACAGGCAAGCAAAGAGAAAAGGCTCACAAGGCTGCTGGAGGCTAGAGGTTGCCACTCAAAACTGCCGGCGTGTTGGAGTTCATTATCATTAGTTATTACCGCTAACAACAGCAGTGATGGGAGTGGGTTTCTTGGTGTAGGGCTCCTGGGCTCAAAGAGACTAACACGTCAGCAGTTCTAGCATCACCTGCATGATGCCAGATACTGTAGATAGGACGTGTTGTTTTCACCCCCTCTCACCTAAGAACACAAGACAGACCACACTGGGTCAGCCTATAGCCCTTCCAGCCTGGTGTCCCACGGCCAGCAGCCAACAGAAAGTGCTTAAGGACAAGAATGTCCTTACATGATATACATATATAAATACATGTATCACATACATGATACTTTCCTCTTTCCTCTGGCTTTCCTTTGGCTCCGTGGGCATTTTTTATACCTGTTACACTCAGTGGAAAGGAACTTGCAAGTAATCGACACAGGCTGGGGAGCAGCTCCTTCTGCATGTTTGAAACCTGCCATTTTCTAACTCCATTTACACAGTTCTTGTTGGGGGGGGGGGCAATCGCTCCTTACTCACCCTTTCCATTTCATTCACGATTTTATCAGCTTCTGTCACATTTTCCTTCATTTTCTTCTTTTCCAGCCAGAATCTTCAAAACTTTGAACCACGCTATTGCTTTTCTTCCACCCTTTTTCATTCTGCTTTATCCTTCCTGAGATCAGGGAGGAGTGGGAAAGAACTGCACACGCAGTTCCAGACGCAGCATGCTGCAGATTTATGGAGGCCTACCGGTGCTTTGTTTTGTTTTCCTATTTCTTCCCTAGTAATTTCTAACAGCCTATTTACCTTTTAGACCAGTCTTGAGCACTGAGCTGACGTTTTCATGAGACTATTTACTGCAGCACAAAGTCTTGTTCCTCTGTGGCCAGAGTCAGCTCAGAGTCCATCATCTTATACGTGATGTTTGGAACGTGCATCACTTCACGCCGAATCCCATTTGTCACCTTAATACCCAGTCCAGCTGTCTCAGAAGGTTCCTCTGCAGTTCTTCACAGCCAGCTTTCATCTCTACCATCCTGACTAACATCATCAGCAAATTCAAGACTATTCCTCTTCCCAGGCTGTTTATGAATATGCTGAATTGTGTAGTCCCCAGGACACATCTCATGGATACATCACAGCAAATCTCCTTCCACTGCACAAAATGGATGATTTATACCTGGTTGTATTTCCCATCTTTTAACCCAGTTTTTGCCCATGCAGCATTCCCTCGTCCTACAGCTCTTTAGCCTCCTAAAGAGGCCTTAGTGAAAGTCTGTGGTCTAAAGCAGGGGTCCTCAAACTTTTTAACCAGGGGGCCGGCGCGCGGATTCAGTGGCAGGCCGTCATCTGCGGCTGCTTGGTTTCCCCCCCAACCCCCGGC
>JAVJGJ010000062.1:50166672-50183124 GCA_035590215.1 Microhierax caerulescens
GCCGCCATGTGCGGCGGCTGGGGTCCCCCCACAAGCCCGGGCGGGGGGGGGGTGGGGGGGGGGTGTGCGGCGGGGTTCTGTAAATACCTGGGGCCGGAGTGAGGACCCTGGGGGCTGTATCCATCCAACAGGCCATAGTTTGAGGACCCCTGCTCTTAAGCCTCTCTGGACTCCTGCAATAACAGCATCGTCCCTTTCCACCCGCTCGCTAAGTCCTTCAGAGCACTGAGATAGGTTTGCACAAGATTTCCTGGTGCAAAAGCTGTGTTGACTCGTCCCTGGCATGTCACAGCTGTTCAGGCACTAGCTCTTAATTACATTTGGAAGTAATTTGTCTGACTTCTGATTTACCAGTTTGTAGTTTTCTGATCGCCCTTGCAGCCTGTTATAAAATTAGCTACATCTGTCACTTTTTGGTTCTCAGGGACTAAGTCTCCCCCCTCCTTTCTCCTGTCTTTCCATGTGCATTCTACATTAAATCTCCTTCTATAGACACCGTAGCACATCAGACATTTTTGGCAGTATCATCCAAAATTAAATTGGAACTTAATTGATAATATCATCCTTGGTCAGGTCTTACACCCTCAGCCTGGTGGCGGGCATGCCAGCACCCATTATACTCCAGAAGATGACCAGCACCTGACACACAGGAGATTGTAGTGTGGACGGAGGTGGTCAGACAGTCCCGACCGCATTAGCATTTCCAGAGTTGCCTGAAGGCTGAGAGGTGTGCTAGTCCCGACTCTCCGCCCTCATGAATCCACTGCTGTCCTACTGCTAAGGAATGTCCGTGAGCGCAGACCTCAACACAGCGCTAATGTTTTCCTTAAAGGAGAAATACCCCGACCAGCTGCCTACATTTGCATGTTCGGAGTGATATTTAATTCTGATCACTGATAAAATACAACTAGCATACGTTATTGTACAGCTTCCCATGCCATAAAATACTGCAACACTATCGACAAGCTCAGCTGGTAAATGACTGGGCAGTGATTTAGTAACTAATCTAATGCGTTTTCTGGTACCACTCATATTATAGCAGTAAATTAAAAATTAATTTAATTGGGCCCAAGCTCCTGTTTCCCAACACAGAAAGAAGAGGCAAATCAAGTCAGTGCTTGCTGATGTTAAGTGACTTTGACTTGAAAAGGTATCACTAACATTCAAAAATGAAAATGAGGAAGATAACTGGGTTAGAAAGACATTTGCAAGCTGCTTGCTCTCTATTGACTTTAAACAAGCAGATAAGCCTGTTTCCTCCAACCTTGTTACCCTGAAGAATGAGTGAACTGTCAGGAAATCCTTATGGCTTGTGTAAATCCAATACACTGCACAGACAGGATATAGCAGTATCTCAGTGTTTTAACTGACCCAATCTATTTTGTCTGCAGAACCATATTTATCGCAGGAAACAAATCCCTCCTCTGCTGATGTATTTAATTCAGATAATCTGAGAGAAATTCAATACAGCCAATGAGCATGGGATGCCAAAGGGATAAGGATGTCCACTCAGATATTATTTGACCCCCAGGTTTTGGCTGTCTCCTCCCAATCTGAGCAGTCCTCTGACACATCCCCTAAACTAAATGGAATGATCTTTGAAGTAGTAGCTATCTTTTTGGGAGCCAGCAGAGGCTGTTTCTTTTAGAAAGGTAATCGGCTAGCAGCAAAGGAAAACCCCTTAGTGATGGAGGGAAAGGTCTTGTAGCAAAAACCTGAAGCTGGCTGCAATGAAAAAATACCTAGCCAATATTAATATTTATATAATTACTTATATTGATATTACGAGTGGCTTCTCATGTATGGAAACAAACCTTCAGCTAATGCATGGCATCTTGAGAAATCTAACCAATGTTAACAAATTTATTTTGAGATTAGCTTATTAACTAGCACTTAAAGGAACTTCTGTTGTTAGGAAGATGACAGTCACAGTTACTCTGCTGGACAAACCATGAGAAAGCTTGTTCTCTAGCAGTGAATCAGAGCACAATCTTAACTAAAGCCCTTCTTGAACTTTAGCAACTCAAATGCAAGTCAAGCAGAAACTCCCCACATTTCTGAAGACTCCGAGGTTTAAGCTAAGATAGAAGCAGAGAAGGGAGAGTTTTGTTTTACACCAAGTAGTGTTAAACCTGCCAAACCAACTCTGCCGTTAAAAACCTGCAGACAGGAGGTGAGCAGCAATTTTCGGATGGTGTCTTACATCAGGTTCCCCGCAGTCGCACTCCTCTCCATCTTCCACATAGCCATTCCCACACTTCTGTCCGCCAAAGGACTCCTTCACTTCAGGCAAGTTGAACAGACACATTCCCACTCCTTTTTCCAGGCTGTTTTCCAGGTCCTTCCTACTGCAGCTGCTGAATACCATGGGAAAGGGATAGCTAGAAGAAAAACACAGGGAGACATAAGGAAAGGTGGTATTACTGGATGGAAACATCTCTCTCCTGTCACGCTGGTGACCTTTTAGCACATCTGTGCACTAACAAGAGGTTTGTGTTCATTTTTTTAAAAGCCTTTAGCATGGGCTTGAGATACAACAACTCACTGTAAAATTGAGCCAAAAATATTTATCAGAATTTCTGACTATGAGTAAGAGAATTTCCATCTTTTCCACTTAAATTCGTAGCTGCTGTTAAGAATTGGAAGTGTTCACATCTGAAATTCCTTCTCCCTCTTTTGCATATGCACTTATAATGCAAATTTTGATCATGAGCCTAAAGAAATGCTGGCCTTGCAAGGAGGATTCCTGCATTTACAGGACTGCAAAACATACTAATCCTTCTTGGAAAATTCAGCCTCAAATGGCAAATTCATTCATCTTGCTGTGCAGTGTGGCAAACTTCCTGATTTTTCCAGGAAAAAGAAAAAGAAAAAAACACCGAGTTACTTGGTAAGAGTCTACTGCAATTCATCGAAGCTGAGCTTGGGAACTGCATGATGAAAGCATATACAGTTCTTATTTTAAATCCGGATGACCATAAAGACATTACTGAAAATACTCAGAGTTTGAATTCACACTGCTGAGAGCAGGATTTGGCCCTGCTGTACGAACACATAGTGGCTTTGATTTCTTTTGCAAAACACACAAATAATGTTAGCAAAACGATCCAGCATAGTACAGGTATCACCAGATAATCTGTGTTTTTCTGTTTGAGGACATCATTCCATTTTTATAAGGAAAGCGTGCACTTTGACCCATAGATATGTGACAAAGTGACACCTGGATCTGGCCATCGCTCGTGACCTAAAGTTTGCTGTGCCCTCTCTGCACTGAGATGTGCACATGCTTATGTTGAATCTGTATGACAAGCAAGTTGTCACCAGCATCTGCCCTAAGTACCTTCACCACTGCTGCTCCATGGTCCAGCAGTAATCTAATGCTATGGCAGCACAGGGAGTAAACCTGGTAATGGCTGGGCTTTAGTCGCTAAATGCTTTGGTATTAGGGCATAATCTTTACAGACAAGCAAGATAATAGATGAAAGTTCTGCACTGCTGAACTTCAGACTGCGATTAATCTACTGTTGTTTCTAATACCCTGAAATGAAAAGCTTCCTTTGTGACTGATGATGCCTACAGGTATCCGAAAGGGATCATGTCTATTAAAAAAAAGAAATGTTTGACAATTATAAATGCAATAGAGCTTCCTATGCTGGGATAAGGAGGTTAATCAGTATCTTTCAGAAAGGTTATGGGTACCTCACAGACAGAATTTATTTGGTGCCTTTTTAAAAATTACCTCTTTTACAGATTCTTTTGCAATAAAACAGCCAGCTTATTGGAAAAGAACATAAACATGACTCTGAAGAAGGAAACAGTTTTGTGATTCACTGACATATGACTTCAGAAAGTTAATAGGCATCTCCACTTAAAAAGCTGATTTCTGGAAAATTACTGATGTTTAGGCAAAATGACAGAGTCTAAGACAAATAAAGGAATTTCAGAATAGCATGAGGTAGGAGTCAGGCTGCTAGCTGCATTTCTGGGCCCCAAGAGAAAACAGGGAAGGTACTTGGAGTAATGGAACAGAAAATAAAGGCACTTGGGAGGCCTCCTACTGACCGTCTGACATCGAGCAATTGGAGATGTCCTTAACAGGACACCACAAACTCCTGTCCTATTCTTAGTTTGACTGGAAAAAAACCCGCACAAAAATCTGTGTATGTGAGTATGAACAAACGGATGGATGTACACCACTATCAAACACTGCAAAAAAACTCATGAAAACCCAGATAGGTCTGACTGATAAATCCCCCACAAAATATATGAGTGCTTGATCAGACACGATCCTCATATCAAAGTATGAATAAATGAATACTGCATCATCCTGGCAAGATCCTTCACTTCAGTGACACAGATTTACTTTGATATACACTGAGATGAGACGTGGAGACGTACAAACCTCACACAGACTGAACTCATTCAGAAACACAAATAATGCATTTTTCCCTGTGCCATATATCTCAGCCACACACAGGTCATGAATAGCTCACCGGTCAAAACTGTCGATATTTTAGGCCTGTTCCTCTGTATCCATGAATGCTCAGGCTTATTTGCATGAATGTGAGAGGTGTCCGTCCATCACTGGGAGAACAGAATCTTTACTCTGTACCAGAGGTGAAATAATGTCATTGTTAATGAATGAGGTTTCTGTTTGCCCCCAGAGGAACTTCAAGCTGTTTCCTATTTTGAACTATGGGATCCATTCATCTTCTGGCTTTTCCTGCTCTTGATGCTTATTTCCTCAGCTGACATCAGTGCAGCACATGTTATTTGATGAAATATTCTGAAAATACTTTTTCTTTATCAAATAAGCCCAGAATAAAGCAGCACAAACCCAGAGATGAACCCAACAAGTGGAAAGAGAACAACTGAAGGGTAACCACACCATGCAAGAGAAGATTCCACATCAATTGATGCCAGTTGGTACTGCATTGGAAACGCGACTGATCTTTAATAGTATGATATTCTAACACACAACCGTTCTTCATTGGGAGGGTGGGGGTGGGGGTGGTGGGGAATCCTATGTAACAGCCACAGAATCTGATCATTGTGATTTTAGGCTACATTTTGTCTGTCTCTGCAATAAAGCTGTTTCATCAGAAGCATGAAATACTTGGCCGGAATGGAAGGGAAGCTATAGATATCAGATGTTGGTAGCATTAGGCACGGTGTGATCTCTAAGTATTGTAAAAAGTAAGCGAATCTGGGGCTTGTGACAAACGACGGAGTAATGGTCACATGAAAGAGACTCATCCTCTGAACAAATGCAGAACTGCTGTGTGAAGAGGCTTCAGATCTCACCTGGAAGTGCTACCCTTGGGTGGGAAAGGGTAATGGGGTCTCCGTGGTGAAGTCAGTACCTGTCTCCAAGATTTCAGTAACATGCTAATCAGGGATATTTGTGCTTTCTGAGGTAGAATAGACACTTATCCTACAGGAAAACCCCTCAGCTACCAGCTCATATAGGCCATTGGAGAACCTTCCAGAGGTAAAAACCTCATTAGCAATCAGTATATTGCATTATTCTGCATTCAAGACATTTTCTTTTACAGATCCTTATTTTTCTGCAGTTAGGAAGAGAGAGGAAACTTAAGTCCAACCTGATTCATATTCTGAGATGCTGAATAACTCACACATTTTCTACATTGTGTGAATCTGTAGATTTAATACACAATGGATCATTTTGTCAAACCACTCTGGCTGTGTGTACAGCTCCACAGAACTCAAATTGTGCCCAGCACTACATCAGTCTCTTCAGTGGGTTTACAGCAAGGAAAATAATTTCAGTCTTTCTACTTGTCTTGAATCCACAGCATTCCTCAGTGTCTCCTAGGTGCTTGAAAGATGTGCGTAATCTCAAGCAACGAATATCCTAGTTCCCAGCAAAAAGAGCTTTGACTGCTCCTGCAAACGAGACCTTCATAGTAGTAAGCGGATGTCTGGTAATTGATTCCTTTGGAAACAGTCTGGTCTTGTCTCATTCATTTATATTTCAAGCACTCAAGCCATTCAAATGCCAGTTCCTTTATGTAGTTTTGCATTTAGCCTGTATTAGATGGCTCCTTTCATTAACTAAGTGAAGTGGCATCATCACTGTGTCAAGTCCCTTTTAAGGATAAAGGGTTTTTATACTAGCACTGTGTTGCCTGGCATAGGCTTTTTTTGCATGAACTATAAAAGTTCATCTCCATCATCTCCATCTCAGAGGTATTTCCCCTCCTAATGGGCTGAATAACAAGAGAGTACAGCACAGGAACACAGTCACTGCCCCAGAAAATTATAGTCTTAAGAGATCAGACAGCCAAAGCATTCAGGAGTAACGGAGTGACCCCTGATTCATGCAGGGTGACGCTGCAGATCAGCTACAGACCCAGCACTGGCACCACCGTGGAGGCTGCTCTGCCCTGTTCAATGCTGCTGTCTTCCCCGTCGCTCCGTCTGGAAAATGCCGGGAGAGGCACTGACGTGGGCTGCAGGAGATCCATGCTCCATTCCAAACCCTACCACTGCATTGCAGCAATACCTTGGGAAAACTATCTGAAGTGAAACTACCTCAGTTCTTCCAAGCCATTTCTCTCTACATCTTTAGGCATCTAAATATTCAGCACTTTGGATCTACCCCCTCCATGTCCCTGCACCAAAAACCACCACGTATTTTATTGTTTCTCAAGAAGCATCACTGAAATGGTAACACCACCAACGGTTCTGGCTATTCTCTATTCATTGCACAGGAGGATAAACTGCAGGCTCACAATATCTTGAAAACTAACACTTTGATTTTTAAGATTATCGCTATTCAATCTCAGGATATTTTCCTATTCAAGAACTGTAGGACTTTTAGCAAGTAACTGCCTTGTTCTCTCCAAAATGTTGGTATATATACACACATATATTATATGTATATATAAATTATTTATCTGTTTGGAGGTTTCATTTATTCCAGTTCATATAGCAACCTGATTATTTAGCATTATGACAATGTTTATACAGAGCCTTTTACCAAAGGCCCTGAAGTGTTTTACAATTATTCACTCAATTAAAATGCACAACAGCCCCAAAGAGCTCTATTAAGTACCACCAGGCCTTCCTCCCTGAGGTAATATGATAATTGGAGATTATATTAATTTTAAAAGGGCATTTTGATTTTCCAGAACATACTTATCGAAACAACTATTGACTAGCTAATTTCCAAAGATGCAGCAAACTGGGACCAGGCTCTGCCCAGAATGCTTGAAAAAAACAAGCCTGAGAGGCCATGTCTGGAACTAGCTAAGGCATCGGCTGTGCTTGTTAGGAACATGAAGGTGCTCAAAGACAAGAGGAGTGCTGGGTCCCAGCCCTCCGAGTCCGAAATTTTGCTAGTCACGCACCAGAATTTCCAACGCTTTCTGTGATGACACCTTGTCTGAACACCATAGTGTCTCTGTGTCAGTCTCAACCCAGGACCCTTTGAGACTCACAAATATGGATACTTACTGTCCTTGGCCTCCAAAATTCTTGATTTTTGGCTGTACAGTGGCTCACAACTGGAGAGAAGGAGATCAACTCAGATCCTCCTATTGGGGGCAGAAGATGGGAATTTGCGCTCCCTCTTGCTCAGACTCTACAGAATGACTTACCCACAAATGTGTAGGTTTCCTGTTGCATATCTCTGTGTTCCGATGGATATGCATAGGAACATAAAAATAAGGTGGTTTTTTAAACTTAAACAAAACAGAGATAGGGTTGCTTTTGTTAATTCAGGTATAAGTGATTTTTTCCAATGAAAAAAATGAAAGCAGTAGGGAGAGTAACATTAGAAAACAAACTAGAAGGTAGAAGCTCAAGCGACACGAATGTTTCCAGACACAGTGAGGTGTTCATTTCAAGGAACTATGACAATTTTCCAGCCGCCTCTAACTTCTGATATAATTGACATGATTCTTTCCCACTAAAAAACATCCCCCTCGGTTTTAACTTTCTAGACATTACTGTTGTTCTCCATCTCTTGAAAACAACTTTTTATGGTCTCCTAAGAGATGTGGGCCTACTAGAAAAAAACTGAATTTGCTATTAGATGACATTTTTTTGACACTTCAGCTATTCTGTACAGCATGTATGTTAATAAATTAGTAAGCATAAAGGACCTCACAGAATTGGGTATTAAGCAGGAGATGAAATCCAGTTTTCTTTGATATTGAAATAGGTGTTCAAATACTACAGCTCACTTCGTGTATCAAGTTCTGTCATGGCACATTATTCAATACACGTCATGTTTTAAGAGCAATTGTTTAAAATTAGACAAGTGCCAAAATATGGAAGGGCTTTTAAATCTATTATTTAAACAATGTCTTCATTTGTAAGTACTTTTGAGGGAAGAAGACACAAACACAGGTTTGAGATAGATCCCACGAGCTCAATAAAGGGGAGACCCTAAAGGTAGTTGCAGGTGCTCTCAGACCCAAAGCTTTTGCAAGTAGCAAACAACCAGGGTGATTGGGAGGAGGGGGTAAAACTGGAGGACTTTCTGGGGTCCTGCAAGATGTGCAGGCCCTTGTAAGCATCCTGCAGGAAAACAAAAGGCCTAAACAATGCTTGAGGGAAAGACAATGCAGGAATTTGAAAGGCATGATAGGGCTTTGTATGAGACACCAACCCCAGAACTGACGTGGCGCACTTTTTTTTGGCAGTGTTGGAAGGGTTTAGCTAAAAACGTAGGATGGTTTTGTATCTATCTATATATCTATCTATTATCTATATCTATATATATTTATCTCCCAAGTATTGAAATGGGAAGTTTGCTTCAAAAGGCAGATGTCTGACAACTCATACTTATTTTTCTAGGCTATTTTTCACTCTCCTGCTCTGCTTTTATAGTTTTAAACCCTAGAGCATCAGTAAAGTAGAGCACGGAATTGGGCCATGTAGTTATATGTGACATCAAAGCTCTTGCTGTCTGAGTTCATGGTCAGTGATTTAAAACCAAGCCTAGCTTTCTCCTACAGCTTTTGTCATGTTCACCACATGGTAGTTTTTATACTTCCAATAAGTAACTGTGAATATATCACACTAGTGGTTAATTTAATTGATGTGTAGTGGCAATGGCTTGTTGTGCTGCAATGAAATTTCCAGGGTTATTGAAAAGAAAGTCTTCCCAAGCAAATGTTTAAACTTCACACACAAATGCTTTAGTTTCATTTTGATTTGGCCCTGGGGATAGCGCAGATTCCCAGAATGCATTCAAGTAATCCTACTTCAGGTGTCTAGGTTAGATTGCCGTGGCCCCAACTGAGACTTGACCTCTCCCACTACACTGAAGGTGAAAATTTAACTACCTGAAATATTCAAAAAGGCAGATTTATAATACTGAGTGTGGGACTTAAGGTCAGCAAGCAGCGGTGAAACAATGGCTGGATGGTTCAGAAAAATACTTTCTGCAAAGGAACAACATTTAATGGCTTTATACTGTATACACTGTCATGGCTTGATATTTCTGCAGTCACAAAAGTGCCAAATAAAACATTATTAGCAGTTACTTTTATTTTGACAAATGTAAAGTCAGGGAAGTTTTTTTCTGGTTGAGAGGCCTATGGTGACTCTCCTTTCTGTGTTCTGGGGGTGAAGCAATACTCAACCAATTCATCAATCCTGACAGTGTTCTGACTGTACGCTGGAGTTATCTGCATTGCAAAAGCTCGATGGGAATAGAACTCAGACAACTGCTCTTCCCGTTGGAAACTAGACAGCTAAGGAAAGTAGCTATAATCGGGTTGAATTTGCCTCTGGCTCATCTTTTGCTCTGTTTCCTTTTAGACCGCTGCCTCATTAATAAAAATTTGCTGGATTGCTGAGAGTTCAGGTTTCACAATCTACTACTTAGAATTTGAGGTTAATCCAATGCTGACTATAGTAAAAGTAAAAAAAGCAACACATAGCAGAGGGAGGGATGGGAAGGCTGGGCTAGGTCTGGTCCCAGGCTGAAGATGATCAGGGCAGCAGGCATGCTGTGCCTGCCAACGGCTGCCGGCGATGAAGGAAATGGTATATAAGAAGCACAACCAGAATGCCCCGTGTTTCAATTCGTCACCCAAAACCACAACATCCTCAGCACGGGACAAGCCAATGAAGACCAACGGTCCATCCTGTTGCTGAAAATACCTCGCTGCAGATCAGCTTCCTGCTGGTTTCTCCTTTGGTAAAAGGCACAGTTTGACCTGGCCTGAAATGCCAGGGCAGCGCTGCACCATGATGACACCATCGGTTCTCTACATGATTTTACAATCAGCTTTTGTTTCAGGCACTTACAGTCTGATTTGCTCCCTTGAAAAACCTTGGAATTGCTTTTTAAATGGGTCAGCAGCACACTGGAAAAAAAATTACCTGATTTTGGGAACTTGGTTTTGAGAGGATCAGTTTATAGAGAGCGTGTTTGGGTGAGCGAGAAGAACAAAATAATTTTTCAAAGACCAAAGCAGACCAAGCAAAAGGGAATATCAAACCCAAGTTGTAATACAGAAAAATCAACCCATGATATTTATTTATAGACATTTCCCCCTTTCATCAGCATGAGCTCCTGTCCTGTGTGTGTGTATCTTAAACACAATTCATGATACACTGCACCCTAAAGAACGAGAGCATCATGTGTGGTCATTGTCCCAGCCGATGTGATCATGGTGACCACCCTGACTGAAAGACCTGCCATACTGTGAGTACTTGGCACCATCGATGGATTTGGGTGAGGATGAGGATGAGGCGAGCAGATCAAATGACAGCAAGTTGAGGGAAGAGGACTCTGAGGAGGGCTAAACCCCATGAGGAGGAACCCAGGCCAGGGAGAAGATACTGGGGAAGCAGCCCCCTGGACAAAGCACATAGAGAACCTGCCCACTGGAAAGAACAGTAGCAGAAGCACTAAGAGAATGAAGTGCATGGAAATGCCAGTCAGCAAGACATGGGTGCTAAAGAAAAACACCTGAGCCCTGCAAAAAGCTGGAAATAATATATACTTGGGGGACAGCTCATATTGATTTCACTTAGCATCTGTACTACCTGGTCTCTTAATAAATCAGGACTTCAAGACAGGAGTATCTGACTTGCAAGCACTACGGCTCCTTTTTTTTCTTTTCTTTTAGAAGATCCAAAGGAAAGATAGTGAGGCATAACAGTGCTAGAAACCCGATTGCATTCCCCCAGCACTTCCACCTTCCCTTCTTGTGCTGCAAGATAAGCACTGAGAAAAAAGCAGTTTACCCTGTATCACTGAAATCAGCTCAGACAAATGGAAGTGGAATTCTTTAAAAAAAAATTCATAAATATCAAGTAACAATGAATCACTTTTTCTAGCTTCCCTTTTCTCTTCCACAGAGCTTGAACACAGAAAATAAACTGCTTAGTAACAACATTGTATGTAATCATTATTTCAAGCCATGAGAAAAGAATGGATCCAGCCACGATCTGAGACTTAGGGAACCTCAAGTGAGCAAATCAAAACTTTCAGGCACAGGAGTGAAAGGCTTCTGAGCCATCTAAAGGAATCCATAGGTATCCTGATGAAATCCTGGCCTTTCTGAAGTCTATAGAAGCTCTCCTACCAGCTTTGAGGGAACCTAGATTTCACACCTAGTGCTGGTCGGGTGCCAGGAGAACATACATGACAAAGATGAACACAATTTCCATGCTATGTTAGAAGCAGCCAGAAAAGCTTGCTAGGACACTGAAGTTATTTCACCTTTTATTTTCAGTGACTTTACAGTGAAATAGTTGGTTGCTTATCTTCATGTTACTACTGGGGCTGTGCCGTTCAGGTTTTAAAAGGCTGAAGTGGAGCCTACCTGCATTTCTGCCATAGGAATCCTGCAGGAAATGCATCCAGGACTTTGTAACAGGCTCTGACATTAGAAAAGAAAAAAGAATGACTTTGCAGGAAGCAATTGTTGGGGTAAAATGGACATCTTCCCTCTCTGAATTTTAAACATTTTGCGCATCTATCCTAGGCACAAAAGGCTGTGATTCCCATGACAACTGTGGCAAACGCAGCTGTAGGCATCATTTAATTACAGTGAATCAGCCTTCCAAGTCAACATCGATTCCTTAAGCTGCTTCAGGGCATACAACATGTTTAAAAAGGAGCATTCATGTGACCTTAAGCATATGCCCTTTAAGGTATGTTTCCATTTATACTCTGGGAATTTGGAATTCATTACGCCAATTAAAACTGGACATTGTGTGCTTAATTCTCCATGCTCTGCACTACAGATTTATCCCTGCTGGCTGAAAAGTTTTTTTTGTTTTTTTTTGGTTTTTTTTTTTTTTATGAAACAGAAAGCTAAGATAAAGGGAAATGTTCTTATATGATTTGTTCTCTTGGGTCATGGCAATAGCAGTACTGCAGGAGAAAAATGTCCCTTACAGAGCTATATTTTCTATGGATATTACACCGACAAGACAAAACACAGCTGAGCTCTCACATACCAGCAACCAAGCCAGTAAAACTGTACCCATTCTGGATACATCACATAGTAGAAACCACGACTTGTCCTTAAGTATCTGCTATAAATAATCACACCAGAAGCAAAATGTGTTTTCATTTGAGAAGTAACCTCTCTCCTTGTCAGCTTCACTTACAGAAAATGCATGCTGTAAATCTATATGAGTTCTCCCCTAGAATACAGCAGAAAAGCCAAATATTTTCACTTCTAACAGCACATCTACTGAAATGTGTAAGACTAAACTAAAATAAAAAAGCAGTATATTTTTTTTAAAGACCTGCCCTGTAGCTCTGTGTGCTAATTGTTAACAGGGACCCGCTCCTATAAAGGACCGGGAAACATGCAATGCATTTCAACCAATGCGACTAACGCTTCAACGCAGCTCTTATTTACCACAACAATTAAATATATCTATAATGTATGGAAATTATTAACAAAAAGGAATGCCAAATGCACTGCAGACATGAGGCTACTTGGAGTTAAGTTAAAGACCGACATAAATCTATTCTGTAATCTCGTGGCTGTTTCCTACTAAAGGAAGGACCAGAATGCAATGTGCTAAATTACTAGGGCATAGGGATATGTTGCTTAAGGTTTGTTTTTTTTTCAAAAAGCAGTTGCACTGCTGGCACAACAGACCTAGCTCTGTCACAAGTAATTTATTACATCAGTATATCAACTTTATTAAAAAAAGAAAAAGACAACAAAGAAGTCTGTCTTTGTGCCGAGCTCCGCTCAGACTGGTTTGGAAACATAAACAGCTTCAGAGTTTAATTAGAAACTGTTTACATCTTAAAGATAATTTCATTTTCTTCAAATTGTAACAGAGGTAATTCCAGATAGTTCTGCTGACTCCACAGTTTAATGGCTCTAAGCTGCCAGACCAAAGAATGCAAAGTGAGGTCTGCACAGCTGAACATAAACTGAGAGGGGTCAGGAAATACTGTGCTAACTAATAATGGTTTGATTATCTAATGTGTAACAGCTCTGCAGCTACAAGATGTTGCGAGATGTCTAGAAAGAAGGGAAGAGAACCAGTCAGTAAATTACAGTGTCCTTTCCCACACTGTATTTCTGATTTCTGTCCAATTCCTAGCATGACCTTTTGCCTTTTTAACTTTTTAACTTTTATTTTATTTTATTTTTTACCCTCGTGATGTGTTGGAGTAAGTGGTTTTCACTTCAAGTTGAATTGGTACCAAAGCCAAGATACTGTTTTCATGGCAGACCTGGCTGTCTCCTGAAGCTAATGTGCTGGAAATCTCTGGAGGTTGTATGTTTTCATAGCCCGGTTCTACAGACTCCAGTTCCGAGTGTGAATAACCAAAATCAAGACGACCTTACATCCTGCTTCCTTGAGATCATTTTTCAAAAGAAATGTTATTTAAACTAATACTTAATGAATGACACGCATGATTAATACTTTCCTAACTGCTCCTTAATAATTTTAACTATGTTTTATTTATTTAATTACATGTTTATAATGTAGTTATTTTATATTTTTTTTTGTATGGCAGCTCAAACCCAAAAAATTAACAAAGGCAGATAACAAAATAGCAAGGCTACCCATAAAACCCTTTGAGATCCAACCCTACTGAGCTAAATAGTTCTTCAGGAGATATCAGCCACCCATCTATCATGTGAATATGTACTTATGTATTCAAAAATCAGCATTACTGTTACTAGCCTTCTTTTGATGTGCAGACCTAAATCTCATTAAGAGTAATGGGTGATACAAAAGGGAAGAACAGACCTTCAGCACCATCAAAGGACATCACTTGTGTAACACACTTTAACAGTAGGGTGCTCTTCCCCCAGACGCTGCCCTTGGTGGTGAAGGCAGATGAAGAAGCTGCTGAGCATCTCCTCATCCTGACCCAATCCAGCTGTCTGTGGTTACCCCAGTTGCATCAGGATAACTGTACACCTGAACGGCCAGACAGATCACTAAATAATCTCCATCAGTATACGTTCTTCTGCCCCAAGAACCCTTGTTTTTAATTTGGATGGTTTCCATCATCTGAATTATCATGTACCCCACAAAACACTATTCCAGTTCACCAGAGGCAGAAGTAAACTTCAGCACAGGAATAAGACAGGTTGGAGTTTAGATCCACAGGCCAATTTTTCTACCCAAACCCGTATTTCATGGTGTGGGTGTAATGCAATAATCTGAAATAGCAGATGGCTTTTGGATAGAGCCCCTGTACACAGATTCTATAATTCACATGCCTATGACCTAGTATTTAACTTTACCTTAATGGAAAGAACAAATACCTAACCCATGCTGTGACACCTCAGTGGCTTGGGGAGCATTTCCAGAAGCACCCTCAGACCAGCAGCTTGGGGAAAAGGGAATGTATCCATTGCCATACTCCTGAAATAATGACCTTCTGCTAACACTGCCCTTACACTGAGCAGGGACACCAGAGAAGCCTTGAAGTTGGAGCACTGCAGAAACTGAATCAGAGCATTTACGCTGGGAAAATCAAATAACAAAACAAAACAAGACATTCAACAATATAAAGCAAGCATGAACTGGGGACGGGGGAAAGGTGAGAAAACAAATAGCTATTTTAGATGTCCCTGACAATATATTTGCAACCACAGAGGGTTGTCGGTAGAAGGTAGCCAACTAAATCAGTTTTTCTTTGTCAGCAGAAATGAATGCTATAAATGACAGAAACGAAAATGTAATGCACCTCCCCTTGGTCACTGAAGTTAATGCATGAAGTGAAAGCATCAAATGGAACTGTTTTTCACTTGCAGGAAAGCTGCCTTTCAAGGAGAGCTTCTTCTGCCAGATCACACAGCACTACGCTTTCAAAACCACTAGGAATTGGCCTGTAACATGCAACAAAGAAGAGATGTTTCCTAACCTAATCCTTGGATGTCTGGGCCACTAGTAGAACGAACCTGTGGACCAGCTCATCATGACCAGTGGGGCAAATGGGAATGTTCACATCTATGGTGTCTTCTATGCACTCATGGTCTTGCTTGGTGTCACTTCTTCATAGACATCTAGTACAATTATTCATGAACAAACCACTGCTTCCACTTAAATATTTTATTTAGTCTTAATTGTAACTGATGTGTTGAGTGTTCAGTGCAGAATACTTAATTCTTCCCAGAGGGGATTAAAATATAGCGTGAACCAATGCTCTTTTTCAGTGGTATCTGGAAGAAGCTCACCTGATGGTCCTTCCCACCCTTAATTTTTCCCCATTTCTCCTCAGCAGTACTGAGATCAAGTCAATTAGTTTAATTTGGGACTGTCACTCAATTGATTCTTAGCCGATTGTGTTTCGCTCTTACTCTTATTCACAAATAAGAAGCTTCCCATTGGCTGTTTTAATTCTAACAAAAAGGTTTTAATTTTACCTAAAAACATATTGATAACAGTGGGTGTTTTCTGGATTGGTTTAAAAAAAGGAATTCTTCTCCAAATTTCAACAGTAAATGAACCAGTATTTTTCTCCCCCGTACTATTTCTATGTGCCCTTTCTGTGCTTCTAATTGTTCTCCTCCCTCAAAGCCGTGCCTCCAAAACCTCAGTAATTAAAGCGAAATTGTGTACTGAAAGGCAATTACTCAAAATTAGCTGTTATTTTCTACTGAGAGGCACATTTCCATAAAAATCCTCTAAAACTATGATCAATGGCTGAGAGGTTAAGGAATTGATCTCAGTCCCATCTCTTGTTCTTCACTGAGGAGCACTACACAAACCCGGGTCCCCTGGCTGAAGCAGATCTCCAAGCTACCCCGCAGCACAGGCAGAACACAGGCATTTCCACCAGCACGCAGTCACAGGCCAGTTCTACTTCCCTGTAACACATGCAGTCATATTTATGTGAGTAAACTGAAATTAAAACCTGACTGAATCAGAAAGATACATTCACTTTGAATGCTAGGTGTGAAAATGGAGATGGTAACACAAGATCCAAGATAAGAAAGGGGGGGGGGGGGGGGGGGGCCGGCCGGC
>JAVJGJ010000062.1:50183224-50212158 GCA_035590215.1 Microhierax caerulescens
GGCGGGGAAGGCAGGCATAGAGGGATTCAATTCATTCTTTGACTTTTCAAAAGGAACATCACACCAAAAGGAACACCACAAAGAGAAGCTGGGCAGAGAAATTATCGTAAAGAAGCTGCTTTGTTTCTGTTGCTGGCCCAGACCTTCCTGTGTGGCACCAGCTTTCTGTCCTTAACGATTCATACCATCACTGGGATGCAAACCAACACATGCCTTGGAACTCTTGGAACAGAGCAAAAAAAGGGTCTACTAGGGACCTAGATTAAAACAAAAGTTTCTGAAGAGATAGTCTTTCATTCAAAGGTCTGTTGAGCAAATAGTGATGGCCGTGCCCTTTCTCACACATCAAGTTTTGCACTACTGAAATAAATACCACTTGTCTCATGTCCTGAAATGATACATAAGCCCATACAGCATTTTTCTTTTTCTAAGGTTTTGTTGTTTTAAATTATTTTGCATTTATTTCTTCATCATGGTCTTTTAGGAGAAGCCATATACAGCCAAGGTAGAAATAAGAGTCAAAGCAGACTTACCCAGCCTGCTGCCAGGCTGTGCTTGACGTGTGGTGGGGTTTGGAAGTCTGGACACAAAGTGACAGCACTTGATGCTAGAGCTCAAGGGCATTTGAAGGGATGCATGAAGGTGAAAACCTGCTTCACTCTACAGAAGTGGAAATAGAGATGAAAGAAACGTCTGTAGCCTGGAAACCTGCCTGACATTTTAATTAACTGTGGCTGGGATGATTCAGCAACAAGAAATGATGCTGGCAAGAGCAACACCCTTCTGCAAGAGGACAGTTAAAGAACCTTTCTTGATAGCAAATCACGGGACTCCACAAAGGGATGGAGACCCCCCAAAGGCATGGAGACTCCACAAAAGAATGGAGACTCCACAAAGGGACGGAGACTCTGCAAAGGGATGGAGACTCTAGTAGGATCAGCAGCTGAATAAGCTGGGTAAAACTAGGTGTTCTTAGTGGATTCCTGGTCTCTCATTAATGCTTAAACTGGGATGAGGGAAATGGAAAGGCATCAAGAAGTACTTTCTGTAAGAGGGAAGGAAGAACATGCTCCCAGCATGCTCAACTTCCCTATGACAAGTTAGTTGTGTAAGTCACCTGTACATAAACTAGAAGATCATGCTGTTGGCAAGGACACAGACATGTGGGTGAGGGGAAGCATAAACCCTTGGTTTTACAGGAGGGGAGAAGACTAACCATAAAAATTTTGCTTCCCTTAAGGCTGGCAAGAAATTTCAAGCATATATGAACTCTTGAGCTTTCAACTACTTTGGGGGAATTCACCTGATTTCAACCCCCATGGAGATACCTGTGCTCAATTTTGAGGAAGGAGGACTTTAAAAGTGCATTTCCAAAATTTTAAAATAAACAAGCATTGCTAATTGGCATAATTTTGCCCCAGAGTTTGTGCTAAATTCTGCTTTCAGTTGCAGTGGTATGAATATAGACTAATGCCTTGGGTTTCACCAGAACTCTTCTCTGTTTATCTAGCTATCAGGCAGAATATTTTCACTCCTGAGTGGAAACTTCAGGGAGATACTTGGGAAACAACTGGAATACTGAAATGGCCTTGCAGGCTCAGCCTAGCCCCTTGGTTTTCAGATACTGCAATCTCAGTAAAAAGATTTGCAGATCTCTTTAAGACTCCTTATAGCCTTCTTTTTCACTTGGAACAGTCTGTGATCAAAACAATCTAAAAGAACTGGAGGAATATCATTAAAACATATACATTAAAAAGGGAACAATGCGTTAGTATTAAATTTTTCCTTACTGATACTATTTTTATAACAACCCCCCAAACTTCTACCGTGGGATTTATGTGATTTCCACCGCAGATATTTGAATCTCCAAAAGGCCTGGAATGCCACAGATTTGGGGTTTCATATGCTTGATTCCATGTTATATGAAATATATTTTGCTAAAGTTGCAGGTCTGTAAGGCATTTGTAGCTCACACACAAGTGGCACACATCTTGCTGGTAACTTTTAAGAGTTAAAGCTATAGGAAGCTCATTAAAGGACAGATCCAACAGAGTTTAAATTCCACAATGATCCCTGGAGATTTTTTCCACCAAGATGTAATTGCCAAGACCTCTTCAAAGACTGAAACATAAGAACTGAAAGAAATGGCAATAATTAATGAAATCACTTTTAAGTAAAAAGCCTTTAAACATTCCCTTTTGCTGCACAACCACGCAAATGACTCCAAAGGGAAGTTTACAGAGGCCTTTCTGTTATAACCTAGATATTTCGGATTCTTTTTAGATACCAGATAAGGGCTTCTCAGGGGCTTGTACTTTCCATACAAGCTTCAACCCAAAGAATATTTTTTTTCCCCTTGCCCTTGCTAAATTTACCTTAAACCAACAGAAAACAGAAGAGCACAGAGTGAGTGCCACTGAGTATACTAAGAGAGCAGGCTGTCTCTCTAAATGTACGTGGCTTCCCTGGATGCTCTTTGTTTTGATGTTTTTGCTATCTTAAGCATGCGCTTCAGGTAGGGAATCTTTATCGGGCCTTCCCTTAACTGACACGTACTTCCACAGCTGAAACCTTTTCAGTTACCCTTGAATAATGGTGCTCAGAGGAATACTACTGTTGGTCAGATGCTAGGTAAATATTGAAAGTATTAATTTTAAATTGGTAAAATGCAGTTTGGTTTAAGGCATAAAGCATTGTCCCGGAATACTTATTACAGATTGACAGCACAGTATGAAGGTAAAGCCTAAGGCTAGAAACCTGATACTTAAACTTATATTTATAAATCAATAATCACTGCAAACAAGACAGCCTACTCCGTTCTGTGAGTGTCACACCCCTTCCTAGGCACAAGCTGAAGCTAAAGTTTGGTCAAAATCCGATGAGAAAATTACAAAGCTGAAGTGTGGCTGATGGCCCCCTCCCCAAAGTGTCAGCCCTGTGGGGTGCTGGAGCTGGGCACGGGGGGGCTGAAGGGAGCACGGCCTTTAGCCTGTGAGGTGCTACAGGAACCCCAGCATAAAGTGAGCTGAGGTGCTCAGCCTGGTATCTGAGAAATATGCTGAACGCGTGCAACCTTGGTGTGTCCATGCTCTGAGCCAACTCAGCTCCAAGTGTCTGGACAGGCACATCCAACCCAGAGAACCACTTCAGATACCCCAAAGGACTCTGGTGCAGAAGGCAGAACCAGGGAAGAGCTATCTAATCTCACGTTAGAGACACTTTCACAAGATGAGTTCAGAAAGTGTCTAGAAATTTCTGTCCTGAGAGCACCTTCCGTATTTATTTCCAGAAGCCGAGTAACTGGATGCCCAACTCAGCTGAGACACATAAAGCTTACATGCATCTTTCCGGAGCTCAGAGCCCAGACCTGCCCACCACCACTACCACCTCACCCCACCTCAGAGCCCCCCTTCCAGTTCCAGTTTGTTTTCACAGGGTGCATATGAGCTCTGAGGTGCTGCAGAATGCAATTCCATATGGGTATTTATTACCTATTGTTTTAGAAGAGCCAAGCTGTTTTTCTTTTCCAAACTGTAGAAATCACTCTCATTCTCCTCCCCACACACAAGTCTCTTTTGTTTGTCTCTTAACTGGCTGTGCTTGGCCTCTGGCCAGAAGCCCTTTTTCTGCCTTGAAGGAGGGTGACAGCCTGCCTTTGAAGAAATGCCAAGGCTGCTGTTAGGCTGACCAGCAGGGAGCAATCCTGCCCCAGCTCTCCCTGGCCTCTCCCAGATTGCTCTCCTTCTTTCCCAGAAACATGCAACCTCGGAGATGGCAGAGGTTGAGCCGATCACAACTCCCAGAAGAGATTTTTAAGCAACAGATGAACTTTAAGCACAAAGAAAGAACGCTGGAGCTGGAAGAGACATCAGAAGATCATCTAGACCATCCTCTTGCCCAAAAGCAAATCCAGCTGTACCTACAAGACTCTGCTGACAGATATTTGTCTGACTGGTTCTTACCAGCTTCCAGTCACCAAACCTTAGCTACGTGTCTGCAGGCGATCCAGGTCAGTACATCGCTTACCATCAGAAAGCGCTGGAAAATCTACTCACTCTTACCTCCATTTGATCCTATCAGTTCTTGCCTGAATATGGGCATGAAGAATCATTCATTGCATCGTTCAGTTTCTAACAGTACTTTAAAATATAAAGAAGCAAGCTGTAACTGGTTACACTGGTCATGGTGCCTGTACTTTTTCTGTCTACAAAACCACTACGCTTCTCCATTGACATAGCGCCTTTATCATCAACCACTCAGCACTGACTCAGAGATGAGCACAGGTTCACTGGATTGATTTCCCACTGTCTTATATGTTTTCTTGGAAGATCTCCCTCTGGCCACTGAACAACCCTAACCCCACTGACCTTGCAGATTTAATTTGGTCACATGTTAAAACTGCTAGACACTTATAACAAGGGGTGAGATGGAAAAGTTTGTGCAAAACTAAAGAACGTTCTCTGCAAAAAAGAAAAGCTTTACAGAAAGCCTAATTATATATTTCCTGCATTACTTTATTTCCTACACTTTCATCGTAGTCTTGGCCTTGGGATGCTGCTCATTTCCTATTATGACCAATACTCGGTTGGCAAGATGAGAGATGGTGACATTCTGATTCCACACTTGCAATGCAGTTTGATCGGTTTTATTTTAAATCAACCAGTTGCTTACAGCATTTTTGTCTCTCACACTGGTAATGCGGAAATAGAAAGGTACAACGGTACATGTTGTGCTCTGATAACAAGTTTAATTGTTTCAGCTGGAGGGGAATAACAGCGAGAAGATTTGACAGGTTTTGAAATTTGAAAAGGTTTTTCTTTTTTCCCTTTAAATGGTCCTGAGACACAAAATGAAAGTGAAAATTTTCTACTCTAAGTGTAACTTGCCAGTGCTAGAACTTGCACTCACCCAGTAGAGGGGTTCATGATGCAACCCCCTTTATCGGTAGATGCTTTGCAGTTACAGCCCCTCTCCAATGTATCGTGATTCATTCCAAAGTTGTGTCCCAGTTCATGAGCCAGCGTGACTGCTGCACCTAGAGGGTTTTCTGAGTGATCCTTAAAAAAACCAAAAGAACTAGTCAAGTCAACGCATTAAACCAATTAAAATTACACATTTCCCACCCAATGTCCTATTGCCTGACCTTTGAAATGTTTTATAAATTTACCATCTGTGGTTGTTAAATGGATGCAGTTTTAAATTCAGCTGTGTATTCTAAGTGCAGGCTGGGAATTTCAGGACATCCTCTCTGGCCTGGCCACTCAGTTTCCCAAGCACGTTAGACATTTGAGACCATTGGGCAGCTTTGAACATCTGGGCCATCTCTTTATTTAGGGCTTAAAACTCCCCTGCTCAATCTGTTCCCCAAACTCCCAAGATATGGCAGTAGCAGAAAAGTCACCCAGATGTGGAGTACTGGAACGGGTCATCATTTATGGGAGAGGATGAGTGTGATGAGGGAAAAGTGAGAAGATTCTTCATGTCAGGATGTAAATTACAAATGCAGCAAAAGACTTCACTTGGTCTATTTAATATTTTTCGGACTGTTTCTTTAATATCAGAAAGCCCAAGATTTCACAAGCCTTGCAAGAAAAAACAGGTACTTTGAAAAACCTCCTTTTTAAAATGAAAGGACAAACCAATCTTCAAATCTTCAATGGCCTTTTATTAACACCTATGAATATTCTAAATGTTGCCAAGTGTCAGATTGAGATATTAACATTAATCCTCATTGAAATGCTGATTTTGGGGACAATCGTTTCTGAGAACTTCACCGCATGATCTGATTACAGGCTCCTGATCAGCCTGATGTTTTGGCTTAACCGGGAGTAAAAGACCTTTCCACATTGATCATCTTCTTGAGGGGAAAAAATTCCACTATACCTATATGAAAGCTTTCCCTAAAGGCATAAACATGTAATATAAATGCATGATCCAGTCTTTATCAGTCAGTAAATGGAATTACTATGTACAGCTGCCTGCTCTAGAAGCATATATGAATATATTCAGTTTAAACAACTCTTTTGAGTATCATCTAAGCCAGCCTTCATACTAAAACGAAGTGAAAGGTAAAACTGTCTAAAATATTAGCTATATATTAATGAATCCCTTAATACATGACTTGGGGTAGGTTTACAAGTTTCCTCATCTGTCTGTGCTAATATTTTTAGTAAATCAATTCTCAAACAGAAAACAAAATCAAAAGGAGAATACAGACATTCTGAAAACAAGAAACTACTCTTTCTGCATGTTGAAAAAACTCAAAATAATGTTACTTTTCAACAAAAGATCTTTTTTTAGTTTTTCCTGAATTTTAAAATTTACTTTAAAAATCTTGTGACTAAGAAGACAGCAGGTTTGTGTGCACTTAGAATATAAGATGCCTGTTTGCTGAAAGAAGCCGCACAATCTGTCCTAGTCACAAAAACAACGGAGTAAACCTATGCAGCAAAATAATGTGTAATAACCAAGAAAATATATACACCTGCACAATGCCTACATATGCAGATATCTTATTTAGTTACTAGTCATGCACAAACTGATTTATCATTGTATTCATATAAATGTATGAAATATTTAGAGAATTCAATGTAATCAAACCTGATGTCATAAAATGAGCACAACCTCTCACTCAGCCAGAGACCAGGACCAAGGATCCATATAATTTTCCAGTGACACACTGAAGTGATGCCTTGAAATTACGGCTACGTGATCAAGACAGCAACTCCCCTAAACTCTGAGCTGCCTAGACAGACAACAAACTGAGCTCAGCTTTTCTTTATTTTGCCAGCATCTCTTCTACTTACTGAACAGGGATTATATTTATCTGAACACCTCTAAAGCTGGCAATTAAAAATAAACCCAAGAATTCACACGATTCACTCCAGAACTAGAGCAATAAATGATCTGAAATGTAATTTGGGTCTTGAATAGGCAAACAATTACTACAGCCCATGCGGTTCTCATTACTTGCTCAGATCCACTTGGAATGCAATTTTATCAGTTTCTAGAGAGGGTTTTTAAAACAAAGAATGTGATGCCTCAGCAAAAGAGGTTATTTGTAGGCAGCATAAATGAAGATTGTCAAAACAAACAGTGACATGTCCCATTTGATACTGAGACCTTTTAAGTATCACAAGGACTAAAGACATGACTTTGACTTATTCCACCAGGGCCTTTTAAAGTTAACTTGAGCAGTAAAAGTCATTACCCAACAACCACAACCACTGAACAGGCAGCCATCTAGTGTTAAGACATTTTAAGCTGTTGCACAAAACATGCAGCTTCTTTCAGCTGAACTCTGCCTCATTCCACTGAGATCCAGACCAAATCGTAATAATAAAATACTGTCACCTACAGCCAAAACAGGCAAATGCCCCAGTCCTGGTACTTTTCATGCAGGTTCACTCAGCTGTAGGAATAAGTTTTCTAAACCATGTATGTTTTTATTCCACTTAAACAATTCACCCAAACCTAAGTGCCACAGTTCCACACTTGTCATTTAGCCTAACTTCCCTCTAAAGTAAATAGAAATTAGACATGAGTGAGAATACTACATTACATCACAGCAACTCAGCAATATTTTACTTTTAAATCCACAAATTTAGTGGACAATCTTTTGAAATAAGAATGAAGGCTGAAACATGCCTCAAAGGCTTGCTCTTTTCTTTGGTCTTTCTACAACACAACAGAACCATCACAGTAAAATAAAACTATAATGCTCTTGATACACCAAAAGCTTCTCATATTCAGATGACTGCTCTCACCACTTTGAGTTTCTCTTCAAATTAGTGGGAGAGGCAGGGTGTCATCTACCACTGAGAGAATCCAGCCGTATAGAAAGAGAGGGGCATGCTCTCAGGAAGGCATGGCAGAGGAATCTACATCATATAGTAGAGCCAACTAACTGCAAAACCAGCCAGGAAAATCAGATCATACAAGAATGACTCCATTTTTTTGTATTCAAATGTTATTTCTCATGCAATCTCTCCATTGCCTCATCTTTCAGAACAATTTTGAGAGTGTGGGAGCTTTTTGGTATTGAGTGTTCACAGTGGGATGGGCAATAGGTTGGCTGGATTATAAAGTTGACCAAATGTTCAGCTGCCTGGTGTTGAGACACTGAGTGCTACAGCTTCCCAGGTTAAAAGTTCATTCTTTTATTTGCATATCTTGCAAATGTAGAGCTTTCTTCTGTAGGTATCGGTATATGTCATTTTTGTATACGTCTGAATTCGCCTTTGCTAACTGAGGGGGAAAGTTGGGCAGCTGCCCATTTGGGTTTTGGGGGTGAGTGTTTGCTTGTTTGGGGTTTGGCTCCTTTTTAAGGATTTGCTTAAAGAACCGGATCTAGTTACGCTGTGCAAGCCTTGACTTAATTTGCACCTCAGAAGCTTCGATTCACTGAGGTGGGAGTCTCTGCAAAACATCATGCTCCCCTGCACAGCTGAAGCTGCAGCCTGGCCCATGGCTCGTAAGCAGACCCTGGGGCTCTCCTGGATGGATAAATCTGTCTCTCCTCCGTCAGAGCCCTGAGAGCACTTTAAAGAAATGCTGATTCTTGTTTTCTTGTTACTGGAACGAACTATGTTTTGTTGTTTCTGTTTAAAATGACAGTTTCCAGACTGTAGAGGACTGACTTCGCAGTAAAAGACACTGTAGCATATTTTAAAGCATATTTTAATTTTTGCTAAAAATTAAACGGACAAAAAGGTCATTATTAAGGGCAACTCTGACTGCAGATAAAGCCAAAGCAGTGACTGCTGGCCTGAGGGTGAAATCGATAAAATGAGGCTGTCTGCCTTATATGTGCCTTTGCCAAGATTTGGAAGTGCTCTGGGAGACTCCTACAGCTTCTTCTTCCTCTTCCTCCTTTTTCTTTTGCACCTATCACCCAGGTACCCAGTGAAAAGCTGTTACAAACAGCTACTAGAGGCTCAGCTTCTAAAGCTACCGGGAGACTGAAGCCTTTGTCTTTTCTACAATATTGACGTGGCTTTCTCCCAATTATGTGATTTGATTGTTCTTTCCAACTCTCCTATACCTCAGCTTCTTTGCTCATCTCTTAAATCCTCACAGTCTGGACTGTCTATAAATCGTCTTCCATGACTGCATGCATCGCCCCAGCTTGGCTTCTTGCCTACTTGTCCACGGGACCACAAAGGGGCCCTGCACTGTGGGCCAGCCTTGGTTTGGGAGCTGGTTCAGAAAGGAGGAAATGCAGGAGCTGGAAGGGACTGTACCTCTGCTCTTACAGCACTCTGTCGATTGTCTTGAGGCAAAAGCCTTATGTCCTGGGCTCCAGGTTAGTCCCATGAAGCTTTGAAGAACTGGGAACTTTGAGACCTTGCAAATGCTGAGCATTGTGCATTCCTGAGCTCCCACCTCATTGAAGTAGGGATCTGCAGCTGGGGTGTCCAGCAGAGCTGGAGAGAACCACCACATCACTTGGGTTGTTGGAAGTCTCAACAAAGCTGTAGAAAGCACAAAGGTTTTCAGCACGTGCAGGCTGAACTCTGAGACCAGGAAAGCTTTTAGGGCTCCCTGGCTTTCTGCTCTGGAGTTGAGCTCTGAGGTCACCAGCTGAGCCTGTTAGTGGCCTGCAAGCTCTGGGAGTCCACATCTGATTTAATTTAAAGTACTTCTATTGCAAAGCTTAGTTAATGCAAAACTTCTTCCCCCACCCTTAGCACAAAACACTGCTCAAAACAAAGTAAAAAAAAAAATATAATTCTGAAAGAAAATACTCCAGAACTACACCCAGAAATTGGCTAAGCAGTGTACTTGTATTTTCATCGTGCCTAGCATCTAACAGCAGCATTACCAGTCATACTGTTTGAGAGAGGCTCAGGTAGAACAAATGCTGCCATGGTTTGTTTTTCTGGTCTGGCAATGTAATACCCCCACTGTGCTGCAAAGATGGAAAAAAAGGGCTTACACAGAAAACTGTGTAAATACAGAATAAAATCAATATAATAAAAGATTCAGGATAGACTGTTGTTGTCTGTAACACTAGTTTACCCAAGTGCATAACAAATATATCTTCTGGTTCTCATCCTTCACAGCACCACAGCACCTGATTTAATGACGGTTAGGAGCAAAGGATCCTTGCAAAGAGGTCATGCTATATTTTAATGCAATAATTTGATCTTTTTCACTATGGAAACAATAATTTACAAGCAATCTGAATGTACATATAGATAATATTAGGACTGAAAATGGGACAAATGGGGCTAATGTTCTGTTACAGAATACAGTACTACAAAACTTGAGATGGTGTCACACCAGCTGGGCCAGTTTCAAGTCCTGTGCTTTTACCACTTACCATGACGACCCCTCCAGACTGCTCTGCAGTGCACATGCTCATTATGGGCGCCATGCCAATGGTAGTCCCTTGGAAGTACACCCCACTGCAGGAGGGCAAGAAAGGAGAAGAATAATCACGGAATCACCGTTCAGTGCCAAGATACCTCCCTGTTATTTTCAATCTTGTATTTCTGCCAGTCTCAAACAAAGATCCCATTTCAAATGTCTCGGCTCCACATGTGCAGGTTTAAAACAATGCAAAGCACCGATTAATCACACCAACTTGGCCGACTGACAATGACAGCACCCCTGCTACGAGAAAGATCCATTTGATCACCATCCTTTGGGTTTACTTCTGGAACAGGACCCTTCCTTCCTGTCCTTTTTCCCTGACTGAAGTTGGGAGTGGAAATAGAAACATAACGTCTTTATCTGAAAGAAGTGTTATTTTAATGCAGTAGGAAGTCTATATGCTACTTGTTATAATACACAGATTAGAAAATTCCAAAGTATTATTATGCATAGAGAGTAATCAAATATCTCATGAGGAACAGTTTGGAAGGGCTCAGTCTATTCTTACACAGCTAATGTAAGAATATCTATGTAATGAGTAAAGAGCTCCTTTTAATTACTAAGACATGAGGTAAGTTTATCTGTATAGTCTAAAGAATAGTTCATGCCTGATTCAAGAAAGAGGTGTTCCTTTGACTACCTTGTTTTTTAAGAGTGCTTTTACTCTGAGCATGTTTACTCACTTATTTTAATCCAGGAAACAGCAGCAGGGTAAAGGATGTGTATGATTTCACGCTAAGTCACAAATGCAAATGATCTGGCTCATTTAGACTGAATTTTAAAGTCTACTGAGGTCTTTCTACTAAGAAGCAGGCTTGAGGTAGTGCCCCCTTAGCTCTGCATTTGGGGTGAGGGCAGGACTGCCTTTTCCAGTAACAATTTAGGCTGAGACCAGCTTAAACCACCTGTAAATTCAGACCCTCAGTATTTACCAGGTTAGTACACATCTAAACATCTACATGAATTGTATTCAGGAAAGGTCTACAAGTAACTGGCTACTGCAGAGCAGTGGAAGGAAATGAATCTGAAGCATCTGCTGAAGGTCCTTGCAAAATGCTTTTATGCTTGGTGTTTGTAGAGGGGAGAGACAAACCCTCAGAAGCACAGATGTTCCTCGCAATAGCTTAGCAACTGGGGAAGGATTCAGTACAACCAGTCTCAAACCACTGAAATCCCAGCCGATATTAGACAGTGTCAAGTGTACCTTATCAGCTGTGCATTGTCATGGGGTTTACGAGGTAGTAGTTTTAGCTTTCTCCAGTCCAGAAACTCATGGAGGCTGGTGAAAGGGTCTTGAGAAATAGAGCACTTATCCATGTCATTCCATACTTCCACTCCGACCAGGGCTACTCGAATATTTAGTGGCCTATAGAACTAATGAGAAAAGAAAAATAGAAATGTGTCTTTAAAACCCATTTTAGATCACACTGGATTAGAATATTCCAACCAAAGCATAATGTGCATACGAACCTTTACTGTAGAGGCTTAAATGTTCTTTTCTCCAGGGCAAAAGTGAACACCTGATATGACTGGCTAAGACAAAATACTTCCATGACTTACAGAAAACAGTTCTGACCTGACTAAATACCCATAAGGCATTCAAAGAGATCCAGAGATATGCTATGTCCCACCCAGGTTTGGCATCTTCCTTCAAGACGGAACGCTCCAACTACCTTTGTGTGTCCTTCACTTCTGAACAAACTAGTTGCTACGGCAGGTGACACCCCCGTGGCTGCCCTCCATCGCTAGCACCGATGCAAGCCAAGAGGCAGGGGCAGCTGTGCTGTGCTACTGTTGTGGTTCAAAAATAACAGCTGAAAACTAGCCAGAGTCATTGAATCTTGCTCGCAGCAGATAAAAACAAGTGATCTTCGCACTGTGGGCTCCATACGCTATTATCCCACTGGTAAATACCGCAGCTACCACAAGAGAGGAGCCAGAGCAGCATTAGTAATGGAGCAGAGATAACAACTCTAATGTGAGACTAATGTGAAGAAAGATTCAAGAATCGATCAAGTCCAGATTTGGCTGACAGCCCAAGAAAAGCATGTACTAGATCTTAGTCTTGTTTATATGCATTACAGCCATTTGGATAATGTTGGCATTTGCTGAGCATAAATTAAGCATGAAACATAAATATATTCTAACATGCAAAATTAATTTTGAGCAGGTAACATATAAACACCTGTCCTCCAGTAATAAGTCAGCAAGACAATTACAGAAGAGGTGGAGGTGTCTTCAGCAGCTTGTTTTTTAATCAAGAATGCTTCTCCGTGAGTTATTGCCCTTGAAGCATCACTTGATAAATTCTCAGTGAAATTAAGACTCCCTGAGTTATAATTTTGCTACTGGAATCTGAGTTTTTTGTGGTCATACAGCACAACAAAAATAAACTTTAATTTGTTCGAAAAGCACTGTAGAGGACTCGTGGTGTTTATTGTCAAGAAATTACTTCACATACAAAAAAAATAATGCAGTGTATGCCTCTTTCTTATTGCTTTTACTCAGCCATCAACTTCTGCTTCCTTAACCATTGCGCATTTTTGATTCTGCCATCTCCCTTGGGCTAGGTATCTTATTGACCGTGTCCTCACTGGCCCTCTGTTCGGCTGGCCTTATAACTGAACCATCCCTTGCTGCTGCAAAGGAATTTGTTCTCCAAATTCGTGCTCAAAATAATCTTTTTCCTATGAGCTGTTCCATATGTGATTATCCTAGGGCTGAATTGTGCACCTCCTCAGAAATAGTGGTTCCACGGGTATATGCATCCCACCTACAGCAGAGCACACAGCTTCCTATGTTGAAGGGCATACCGAAGGTTTCGGTTTATTGTTTTGGTTTTACTGGTTGGAGAGAAGCATTGCTCTGAAATACCGGAGTATGAGTAAAGCAGCAGGCTTAGCTCCTTGAAAAGGTGCATGGGTAAGGAGATGTGACAAAGGTTGTGAAAGCTGCTGAGCTGAGTGCGGTGACTTCCTTAATGTACTAGTAGAAGAAAGAGAGATGTCACAACACCTTTCAGAAAGCGTAGTAAGTTTGGAAAAAGTGAAATAACGCTTAAGTTCTTCTTACCTTATCAACATAGTTTGCAATTTCTATCAGCCTCTGCTTAATTTTTTCCACATCCTTGCCTTGTCTCTGAAACTTGGAATGTAAAGGATCAGTGTACTAGCAGCACAAATGTCACAGTTTCCCCCCAACAGCCACCTTAGCCTGCCAGTGGTGTCGGTGATGTTTGGGAGCTGCGTGGTGAAAGCAAAGGCCATCGGCAGACTCCTGTTGGCTTCACGGGATCGTGGCCTGCCTCAGCATAAGCCCGGGCTACGGGATAGGATTTTGGTTCTTGTGAAAAGATTTTAAAATCCCTGAGTCTTCCACAGGGATCTTTCAGGGACTGATGTTTGTGAAAAAGAGAAGGCTCTTCTGTTAGCTGTTTCACCTCCTGCTACTAGTAAAGTGTCTGTACTTCCCCAACTAGCAGTGTTCAAGGAGACAAAAAAAAAAAAAAAAAAAAAGGTAGTAAAATAATTCAAACCAAGACTTAGATCTTTGGCTGCCATTAAGCTCACTGAAACATTTCTACAGCTAGTCGTGGTTACTTGCTTTGAAGCTTTCATTGCAAACTGTCAGGAAGGCAGTCGTGCTTCGTGCAATGCGATGGTAAAGCACTGCTGCAAGGGCAGGATCCTACCATGTCTTCCAAACAGTGATGGTCCCACCGAGGGCAGATCTTTGCCAGTGTAGGCTTAACCAGCTCAAGGAGATCCTGAGCAGTGAATTTATATTTTCCTCTTCTTCAATTACTGCCAGATGTCCCAGTTATTTGCGAGTCAAATTCCTTATGAAGTATTGCAAGGAATTTTACAACTGACTGTCAGTGCTGCCCTATCTTAACAGCGCCTTCCCTGGCTTAACCCTAATTAGGGACAAAGCTTTACTTTTGAAAACTGTTTTTCAACAGTTATTTTTTTTTATTAATGAAAAATTGAAAAAATATTGCTGTCTGAAGCACATTATTTGCAATACCATGGCAGCTGACCTGAGCTACCTGTTTCCTACCCAAGCTTCCCAGAACTTTAAGTTTTCAGTTTCTTACCTCACGATTGTCTGCCACAATAACAAGCTCCACATACTTTGTTGTCTTCAGAGTCTCCCTCTTGTACTGCCAAAAAAAAAATAAATGAAAATAGTATTTTGTTTTGGCAATAAATGATCCTTGGAATCAGCTCTGCCTCAGTCCAACAAAGTGCTTGCAAGAGGAGAGACACAACATCTCAGACCTCCAAAGATTTCCCTGCATACAAGTTTTTATTGTATTCCTTCTCCTCATGGAAGTTTTCCTTTTATCTACTGCAACAGAAATAGTCTACGTAGTACTTAAAAAAACCTCGCCATGATCTGATCACAGCAAGCAGGAAAGTGGTGCAAAGTCTCTCTCAACCTTTCAGCTTTCTGCAGTTGAAAAGTTTGAGTTATCTTTCCTCGCAGGAGAATATCACCTCTATCAGAAAGACCTTTGCTATTTCCAAGGCACATTTAAAGAAATGATGAGATGACTTTTAGCAAACTTTTTACACAATAGACAAACTGGCTACTAAGAAAAATGAGAGATAAAGGGATATTGAGTGAAGCAGAGAAAAGATCAAGTGGTCAACTGATAAATTATGTAGGAAGAAAACCCCAAGAACAAAAACTGCAGAAAAAAAATGGAACGAACTGTCAGTGTCTGGTGAAGCAAAATAATAGTATAAAAATGGAAGGCATACATTTAATTTTGTATCTGTATATCCATATAAAACAGCTGGTCACGCTACTTGCGGTTTAAATGCAAGTCTAAAAGAATCATAATGCTTAGCTGCAAAAAAGATCACTGAAGAAAATGGAATCATTTTGTAAGAGTACTAATCATCACATAGACCCTCTGCTACCCTAAATTTAAGTGACTTATTAATGCCTGTAAATGTTCTGTGATTTACAGCGGCTGAGCACCTATTCTATCATTCCTCCCTTGCTGCTGGAGTAAGACAGTTAGGAGGTCTCAGCAGGGTATCTGATCTTCGTGCCAGAATTCAAGGGGCTTAAGCAGATGTATGACCTGCTAATGACCATGATGTCTTGAACGAAGCTAATGTTCTATAACCTAAAACATGACTAAAGCTTTCCAAAGTAAACTGTTCCAAGGCAAACTGTGTGATCCCCTAAGTTAAATCAGTGCTGGACATCAGCTTCCAGCCAAATTTCACAAAGTTTTCTTCACATTACCAAAGCGTTCCTCTTTGTTATTTGCAGATTCATGATTTTGAATGTTTTGCAAGAGGCACTGTGTTTAGAGGACAGTGACAGATGTAACCTTTAATGACTCTGACTTTCAAATTCATATTTAATGGTGTTACACAGCTTCAGACTACAGTAACTGGAAAATGAAGTTCCATTTGGACAGCATTTATGAACTGAAAAAGTTGTAAAAGCTATCATTAATGAACTAAAAGTCAATGATATAAACACTTCACAGGATTATACTTTCATTGGGGGCTCTGGCAAATGAGAGCAGGTAGATACTCTGACAGCTTCTGCTGGTATTGGGGTTCTCTGCCACCTGCTTATGCTCTGCTGGAGGCAGCTGTCACCACCATGGGGTCATGGTGTGTAAACAGACTTGGTGCTCATGCCCGGCCACGCAGGTCATCAGCATGTGCCAGCTGGGAACCAGGACACCAAGGAGCCAGCCTATCCCCTCCTGCTGCTCCTGGAACAGCAGCAGATGCAACACAAAGGGCCTCCCGCGTCTCAGTAGACTTCAGTGGAACCTACAGTGCTCTGGCAGAGCTTGGGTTACCTCACTGCAAAATACATCAGACGTAAGATGCCACATAAGGCAAATCACCACGTGGGTGGTGTTTGTGATGGAACTGATCTCTGATGCCGAGTCTAACATAAACCTGAAATTTGTTATGCTGTCCTAATCAAAGATGTGCCCCCAAGGTGCCTCTAGCCTCCGTCCAAACGAAGAGTAAAAGATGAGGCACGAAAACTCAGGTGCAGAGTTGTAAGAAGAGCTCTGTTACATCAGTCAGCTTAAACCATTTACTTTTTACCGAGAGTAAAACTGTTTGGACTGGAGAGAGTTAGCCTGAGAGGAATTGGCTAGCAGGGAATCATCACGTAAGCCTCTGGTGACTGACTTGCATAACGAATCCGTTCCTGTGATTTGCCCAAAGGCTATGTGCATTCCTTGGATACAATATTTATTTATAAAATATACCTAATTATGACTTCTTTCAGCGTGCTTTCTGCAGCCAACTGCATCAATGTGCAATCCACTGCCTGAGTTAATTTTTCAGAATTAAACTGAAGAGTCAATAATACAGCCATGACAGATAGTAAGTGGTTGGAGGCAATATGGTTTGTTCCAGACTGTTGCCTTTCTCCCCTGCTTCTGCCGCCCCTGATCCTACCACAAAACTGCTGTCCCATGCTGTGGCAGTCCTTCCTCATGTTCCCTTGCTTGGGAATCGGCATGGTGTGGATTCACACTGCATTGTGGCAACCTCTCTCTTTCTCCGTGAGCCACCTGCCCTGGATGGCTCACCTGCCTGACCTGCGGGCCACCAGCACCACCACAATGGCTATTTTTTTGGTGGCTCCAGAGAAAAGGCCATACGGTAGGGGTTGCCTTACATGTCAGGCTTGCTTCCTGCAGGATCCTATCTCAATGGAGCTTGGCTGGAAAACACACTCCTGGCTGCAATCTGAGGGTCCACTGAATTATGAAATGATGCAGTATTTACAGAGACCCAGCTCCAATGGGGCAAAATGTGCCCGCATGCATCTGCTACATTACCTGACTTCTTGCTCGATGAAATCTCCTGTTTGGATCTGGGAAGCTGAATCTACTGTTTTCCCCACCATTAATCTGTATTTAAACCTAACCCAAAGGCTAGTTGAACTTTGTGATACAGCTAGTTCACATTTCAGCTCTGCTCAATAATAATAAAGTGTAGGTAGTTGAGAGAAGGGTCAGGGGAAAAAAAAATCCAAATAAAAATCTCCCCTCAAACCCATCAAGAAACCAAACATTTTCATCATGCCGTGAGCCTGAGACTAGACTTCTGCTCACTTCTGTCACCCAGTGTGATTTGGAGCAGCCTTACGTCTCCGTACTTTGCAGGTCATCTTTATTCAGTACGCCCTGACAGCCTTCTTTAGTTGATGACAACACTGAAATACGAAAACTCACTCCACACATTACATTTGACAACTTTCAAAATTCATACATTAGAAGCGTAGCCAACATACTCATTATATATATTGTACCTATCGATATGATGTGCCTGTTGACAGGTTTTATAATTATGTCTGCTGAACCATAGCAAAAATATTTTCCAGATATTTAAGGTGAATTCTGGGATGCAGTTGAAGCCATTGACAAAATGTGAGAACCATGAGGGCAATAGTAAAATTGCCTTGATTGCATCAGATAGTTGTATGCCCACATTTTATTTCAGTTTCCAAGTGTTACATTGCTTGTTTCAGTGAAATTCAGTCAAAAGTCACAAAGATTTTCTGGAAAACTTCATGAAGTTGTGAAAAGTACTTTTCCAATGCTTTCGACATACACACATTTTTAGAAATACGCTTAGCCCATAAAATGATATATGTAAAGGCTAATGCATTAGATACAATATCTAATATTCCTAAAATGTAAAATAACTTAATTCCACTACATCAGTAATATCTAGGGATGCCATTTAGGTTGCTTTCATTAACAATTAACCTGATACAAAGGCTTAATAGTACATGCGAGTATAAATTCCAGTATGTGACATTTAATAAATGCTGAGGGCAGATTTGTATCGTTGTATAATTTCTGAACACCTAAACCAGTCTTTTCTACAATCCTCATCCAATATGTGGATAAACTTATTAGAGTAAGCCCTCTTCCTGATTTTTAGCTCGTTGAATTTTGTACAGCTGCCATTAGCTAGATGCATTTCACATTAAGTGTATTTCTTCCTACAAAAAATAACTGCGATAATACATCTGTAAAATAATATGGTGAGAATTTGTTTTGTCTGCCTAAGATAATTTCCCACTAGAATTTAAAGGTTCAAAACCTAATATTAGCGAAGCATCACAGCTATCGTGTTCTCTTCCATCTTGGGTGGGCAAGAACTTTTCCAGACAGTGCTCAGTGTTCTTATGGGGTCTTAAATTCTGGCTATAATCACACATGAACCAAAATATATTACTGTAATGTGAAACCATAAACTTTTCTGTGCCATCTCATTACCAAAAAGAAAGTAAAAAGCAGGTTATGTATGCAGGATCGAGAAAAACTAATAAAGCTTTAGCAAATCATGTAAGTATATGCTGAATTTTAAGCATGCACTTAAGCACATGATGTCAACAGAAGTTTACTATATGGTTTAATGGTTTGCTCTGCAGGGACTCTTTGTAACAAAGAGCTATGGTAGGCAGTAACATGGAAACGCTACCAGAGATGTACTCGGCAAATCAGAAACATAAAAGTGCATCATCCACCTACCCTGCCAGCTTGAGAATGGTGTGATGTGTCGTTGTCATCAGCTCTGATGGCAGAGATGTCCAGCTGGTGGCCACAAGATCCTGGGGCTATTTTCAGATTCTCCGCTCGGTAGATCTTGTGTTCACTTGTTGCACCTTCTAATGGTTCCAGAATGTAGCTTTTGTTTTCAAATACAATAATTCCCCTGTTACAGAAGAGACTAGAGTAAGATGCATAGTTTTCAAGAGCTAATGTGTGTTTGTCTACAACAAACTTACAACAGGTTTTAATAATGATGGAGTATGAAAAAGCAAAGTGCTGATTTACAATGTCACGGTTGAGTGGAGCAGGAAACATCAAAGCTGTATATTTGTCATTGCAGTACGCTATACTTTAGAAGAAGCAATGGCTCAAAAAAAATTTTCCTCTTCTGAACTACTGTACTGTAGAGAAAAAATATATTTGTGTTTTATGTGTTCTGCATTCTCTCAGTGATGCACTGTCACTGCTGAGCGGAGCCACGACGTGCGTGCTTCTGAGGACCCATGGCAAACAGTAATGAACAAAAGCATGGTGAAAGGCTTTTGAAAGAAAAGGTACAGAGTGGAAGTATTCATTATGATCTGCACTGTGCATTATACCTTTTAAAACAAATGCTGATGCAAGCATCGATTCTACCAGATGAAGGGGCACTGCAATATCAAAATGGGATTACTAAATATTGCACAGTGGGACGGCAGAATGAAGCTCAGCTGTATTAACCAGTGGATTCCTGTTGAACTCATTTTACTACCAAACCCAGCAATTTTTACAGCAATACCACCTGCTCTCTGAGGACCTCAAAGAATTTCCATCAATGAAAGCACTCTTGTTGCAGTACTTTCAGCAACTGTACGCACAGCGGAAAGAGGGGTTTAGGAAGAGAGACACCACCTCACTCCAAGAGACTCCAAGGAAGAACCAAGGGCATGCAGCCAACTGGGGGCTTCACATGCTGTCTCCTAAGCAAAACCCACTCTCCCTGTATACTCCAGACAACTCACCAAATAAAAGCCATGCTTGGGCTCTTGTGCTGGGTCCTGCCCCAGTATTCTGAGCTGCTACAGTAAAGCAAAGTTGACAAAAGATTGAATGTCTTTCCAGTTCCTCCTGCTGAGGAAGCTGCTGGCATAAAGCTGTTTTTTCAGCTCAGCACAGGAAATATCGGCAGTGTGGTGTGGGTGTCCATGGCCTGCAGCACGGGCTGGAGTAGGGTTTCTGCTACTTTACGGCATGAAGTAGCACAACCTCCAACAGTGTCACTGGAATTAGTAATTATAACTGCAACTGTAGAACCACAGAATAAGACGGCTGCTCTACTGTACATCAGGACTGGCACAGCATAAGAAGGAATGAAGTAGGTTTGCAGACAGGGCTCAGGTAGAAATTTCTGTAAAAGAAAAGAATTTAATATTCCATGCTTAACTTGCAAGTGTCTAACTTGCATCCTGAGCACATACTGCCAACCACACGGGAGAGCCCTAGGCAATTCCTACATAGAGCTGGACATCAGGTTTTGTTGGGTAACTGTGTGGCCAGAGAAAGGCACCCTTTAAAACCCATTTCTTGCCTCTTCAGCAGGGATAAGCATTTGCTTATGGGGTGTTGTAAGCATTCATCAATTAGACACTACACGGAATAGTGCACTGCATTACTAATGTCTTCCCTGTCTTTAAATTAAGAAGGCGTTAATCCCTAAGCACTGGCAAAGGTTCAGCAGCAATAATTACATTCTATCTACCTGGAATTCCACAAAACTTTTAATTGGCCAAGGCATTCTTCCACAATTCCTCCTCTAAACTGCTCTATACTGTCTATATATGCTATTAAGCAGCATATTTCAGCCCAAAGCTGGCTGCATTTTATTGGTGTGTCTTTTTGGTGTATAGGAAGTGTCTGCTCTTTTTATTTCTGTCTGTACTGCAACAAAGGTAAGACACTACAACCACTGTGAGACCGATACGTATCTCTATACAATTTGCCTGCAGAAAGCTAAGAAAAGTAAAAAGGAAAAAGAGGAAGGACCCAGAAGCAGGTTAATGACACCACAAAGACTGATTTAAAAACAAAAAGTAAAATTATTAGGAAAAAGCTGCCCTAACTATTCTACTCTTGGCAAGATATGATGAAGAAACTTAAAGTCTTTGGCCTCCTAACCAGTTAACTAAAATTTTAATTCCAAGCCGATTGAACACTTTTGCTATAAAACTTCATTAACACCAGTTCAGCCAAGCCAACAGATGACCATTTTCCTGTTAACTACAACATTCAGAAGTCCAAGGTTTTTTTTAAAAAAAAAAACAAAACTCCAAAAACTGGAAACACATATTAAAGGTTAAGTGACAGCATTTGCAAGAACCTGCTTTACTGATGCAAACCAAGAATTGGGGTCTGATAATTCATTGTAGCTTCTCTAGTAGCCTTGGCAAATCAGGTCAGACATATTATTTACCCATGGCACAGGCATGCTGTGTATGATTGATCACAGCTGGAAAAGCAGGACTGATTTATCACAGTATCCCTTGTAGCTACAGCCAGGGTACCATGAGCATGCATGACGCAGGAGAGACCTCCAAGCAGGTCACCCCATGATTTGAGTAACCTTACACCCTACAGCTCTGAATTATCTTCAGATCTGCCTTATTAATTGAAGAATTTAGGAAACCAGGACAACATATTCCCTTTACTCTGATAATCAGCAACTGTTTAATCAGCACAATCAAATAAGGACTGTTGTCTTTCCCTTGTGTAATTAGTCATTTAATTTTGGAGGCAGCTGGAGCCAGCAATGGAGACAGAAGTCCATTAGTCACTGTTTGAAATGGGCCAGCCTGACCATCTCCCCTTCCTGACAATTCGAAACCAACATAAAACCATGAAAGGTTTTATGTTTAATGCTAAACTTTATCCTGCTTAGAACATTAACTTTAAAAAAATATAGATTTGAAAAATGTTCTTTAATTATTTATACTAGATGGGGAGAGACTTAGTAGCATCCTTTTACTGGGTAAAGCACCTTTTTTTCTTTCTTTTTTTTTAAAGCTAGCTTATTGTCTTGAAGAGTTCACAGCCAAAACATGCCACATCAATGTCAGGTTTCCAATGTACCCCTTGTATATCAAGCTTCTATGTAAAATAAGTAAATACCATTTATTTATCCCTCATTTTCTTTAGCTGCAGAGCATACAGACAAACGAGCTGGTACCAGAGTGATTAATTTTTTCTACTGAGCATGCCAGAGCCAGGGCAGCCTATTCAACTTGCCACTGTCCCATCCCAAGTGACAGCATGAGCTTTTAAGAATGCTTCTACCTTTGCATATGAAGCAATCCCATGGTAAAAAAAATAAATATATCTGCGGATTTGGCATAAGGAAAAATATACTTTTAATTTAATGCACACTTATCCTTTGAGGGCTGCCTACAGGATATCAGCACTTGGCTTGTGACCATCTGTAATAAGATAATTAATATCAAATATGAATTTTCTTGGCCAACTTTCTGTTTTTGACTTATTTTCTTTTCTTACAATTGCATTTTCCCCCCATCAATCAGTGCCAAGAACAGCACCTTAAAAGTGTAACTATTCAAAGCTATGGTTTCTTTCTTTTTTTGGTGTGGCAGGATTAGATGAACAATACCTACCAGTCATTCAATACTAAGAATCTGATGTAAATAAAATAAATCTAAACCTACTTTTTCCTTTCACTTTTTTCAGGTGTTTCAAAGAAGCCTCTGTTACTCCTACACCGTTTCTGTGTCTTTCTTTTGAACGTGGTTCTCCCACACTCCTGAGTCAGCCTATGTTCCCCAAAGGACCAGATGGTGCAACTTTTCCATTTTCTAGGAGGCATTAATGTTAAATAATATAATGTTTTCCAATGTGCCAAATAATATGTTAAACTACAGGTCCCCAACCAAAGGTTATTCAAGGAACTCCAAAGGGATTTCAGCAGCTCTGGGAATACTTGAGAAGTGGCAGCTCTTTAAGACCAACTTCTACTAAAATCTTTTTGAGTCCTACCATCACCTCTACCAGGCAAAAGACTCCCAGAATTCCCAAGTCTATAAATACTTGGGAAAAATGCAATATAAAGTATACATTATTTGGTGTCCAGGTAGCTAGTTCATGGCATCTGCGTTTTCCCCAGTCCCAAACCATACTGATACTGGGAAGTCAGAAAGATCTTGCAAATGAGCTGGGCAGGAAAGGCAAGAGACAATTCAAATCCTGCCTAAAACTATCGGGCTGTCCTTTTCACCACTGCTAGCAGAGAGCGAGGGGAAAAAAAATCTGTATCATACAGCATGTCCAGACATCAGTTCACAGGCTCCAAGCCAACTGGAAGCGGCTTCAGTGTGGTCTTGAGCATGAGTTAACATTTCACTCTACCTCTCATCAGGGTTCGAATCCTGCACGTCTGGTGCTCAGCACCAAATAAACCACATCCACATTGATGCTAATCAGCACTAAACACGAACGACTCATTGGTATTTGCCTGCTCTATGCCATCATATGCCATATGGACACATGGGGAATGTGTATATGAAATGGCCTATGATGGGAGAACTCTCTCCATCACAAAGAAAAAGAAATTAAAACATAACTTAAACAAGTCAGTTGTTATTAATTGCTATTTAACTTGCCAGGACCCTCTCAATTAGGGAAATGCTATCTGACAAAATAAGTCCACGATTTAAATTGTCAATAAAATCAAATGTGATTTTTTTTTTCCTCTTAAAAGGGAAAACCAAAACAAAACCTAATGCAAGGCCAGTCGTATTTCATATATCAACAGGCTTTAGGAAATCTCAAAATATAAATGGGATTTTTCTTTTCCAACTTGTCAGCAGAAGCAAAGGCCCTGCCAACATAAACCATCAATGCATACTTGTCTGAGAAATTGTGATGCTGAAGTAAAACTTGGCTAGGACAGCATTATATGAAACTGTTATATATTATTCTGCTGTACTATACAGGGAAAGTTAAGTAAATCAATAAATCTGATATCCATGAATGCAATTAAACATTTGGTTTTAATGAAGCTCAAAGTTATACTCATTTCTAAACAATAATAATAAAAAGCTCTATTACCACTGGAAAAGGAATGTAGATGTTTTCAGTTTGTAAGAAATTAATTAGACTAGAGAGGGCTGTCATGCTTACACACCACATACTCACATTAAGCCTGTTTCTGCCCACAGACACAGCAAAGGACTGTGCAGTGCTCAAGTGCCACCTAAAAAATTACAGCACCTACATTTCATAATTAATGCTACAGCTTCAGAAGTACAGGGTCTGAGCCCACAGCTGTACCACTGATTCCAACAAGAGTTTTAGTTGAACAGAGAACAGAACTGGAGCCCTGTGGCCCTGGTGTGTTCTCATGATGCTCATGATGGACGTACAGCTGTCACTCACTGCAGCGTTTCTCAACATGCACGACATCAGAAGGTGATATCTAAAGTGACAGGTCATTTTGATTTATTTTTCTTATCTATTCTACATACTCAGGACATTTTGTAACAAATTCCCAGGCAAGTAAAAGGGCAAACAAACAAAAGAGGAAGAAAAATGAAGTAGTGAATGAAAACTTCAATTCTAGTCTGTGTTAATAAGTTGCAGATGAGTACTATTGGGATAAATGAACAAGATGCTCTAACAACTGTTTTTCTAATGGATTAGGTGATCTTTAGATATTTTCCAAATGTTTTGGTCATTCTTTAACTTTAAATGACTGGGAGGTACAGAGAATGGGAACTGGACTGCAGAGACAGAATTACTCCTGCCTCTACTACTGCCCCTGGGCAGCCTTGGACAGGCCATTCACCTCTTTCTGCATCGGTTCCCCTCCTTTAAAATAGGATACATTTTAGTAACCAGAGACAATAAATATCTATTGATAAAAAGTATACTACAAGACCCAAGTAATACTGTTATCCTACTATACTGCACATCAGGATTCCATTAAAATAACAAGTCTGACCCAAATCAACAAAAGGCAGCATCTCAAAGGGAGGTTGAAGCAGTAGCATTATTGGGTTTACATATTGCAGTAGTGGTAGAAGTGTTCTCATGCAGACACATCATTAGTCACATATGTTTTATTTCAGCCAACGCCTTTCATTAACCTGAAAATATATTCTATAGCGCGGTGTCTAACATGTAGTCATACCCAGAGCCTATTGCAGAACACACTTAATCCCTTCTCAGCTCAAGACAGATTTGTCCAGAGTGAATGCGTATTGGTCTGCAACTCTGATTCCTGGAATTTAAGCAAGGAGTAACTTGAATTGAAAGTGATAATGCAATTTCATGTCCAGCATTTGGGTTGCAAGAAACAGTAATTGTGTTATCAGAGGAAGTGTCACATGTGAGTTCAACTGGGAGGGCGACAAGACAGACTAAGGAAAGCAGAGAAAAATGAAGAAGGAAAGAGGCATTGGCATCAGTGCAGATTTAATGAGCACATTTTATAGCGCTGTGCAGCAAACGGAATAACAATAAAAGAAGGCCTGATTCAGACTTGCACATCACATTAAGGCTTATAGGATGCTTTTTCAAGTTGTGAAGTGTATGAAAAAAATCTGATTTTAGTTTTGCTTTGTTGTGTGTTTTTTGGTTGGTTTTTGGGTTTTGTTTTTTGTTTGTTTGTTTTTGTTTTTTAAATTAAGTGCTCTCAGGCACTGACTTGATGGAAAAGGGGCAGGCTCAGGCAGCTGGGTACAGATCATCTCTCGTTCTTGTCCTGGCAGTAGCAGTGATGCTTGGGGGATTACTGTGCACCTGGGGACAGTGTGCACACAGTTGTCAAAGAATGGACATAATGTTCATCTCAGATCACAGAGGTGATCATGATCCAGGACCTGTTTACCGCTTGAACAGCCCGAACACAGAAGCTATGAAACACCAGAAGCTAAACGCTTTCTAACAGTAAGCTCAAAAACGTCCAGTAGTTTCACAGTTGGATAACTTACAAACCATGTGAGATATTTATGTGAACTAAAAAGCTCTTCAGAAAGTATGAGGGAAAGCACACATCCAAACTGGTGCTTTTCTCAGCTGGGGTTTTCTCCTAACTTCTTCTTTGGCTGAAATCTCTCCTTCTATGGGGAAACTGTGCTTGAGGAGTCATGAGGAATTTAAATATTTTTTATCACCGGCTTTCTACTTCCATTCCTTTTTTTTTTTTTTTTTTTTTTAATAATTGATGTCTGGAGTGTCATATTAAACCCCCTCTTCAAGTGACTGTGCCTGGGCTGCCAGTGAGTTCAGCCAGCCCGTTTCAGAAATGGCTGGCTGGCTGTAGGCCTGGCAGCCTCGGGTGGCCCACCTGCGTAATCCCACCCAGAATGGTTGTCCGTTCAGGTCTGGGGCCCTATCCCCACCGCTGTCACTGTGGGCACAGCACCCTTCAGTCGTTGCTGAGGCTGGACAATGACCGACCGCTTTCTGAATGAGTAGTGGGCTTATTATCTAGCAGTTGGGTAACTCCGAGGGATTCTTTGGGTTCTCAAGAGCATTCTGGTGTTTCAGAAAGAAAAGGTTTCCTGTGAGATTTGTATCCTTAAACTACCAAGGCATTTCTGAGAGCACCTGGCAAGCTCCCCCCCCAGAAAGGTCACTGTGGACCCTTTGTAGCTGCATGTCCCTGTGCCAGTGTCCTCTGCCAGCCCCTGGGCCAGGGAGGCCGCGCTCTTCTTCAGGTTCTGCGCTTGCAGAAAAAAGTAATAGGGGAAAAAAACCCTTCAAGTCTATACAAATTCATCACAGAAGATGTGTGTGGTGGCTGCAGGCCAAAACTATTTGCTAAAACCTTGAAGAGCCTCCGAGCTAGATAAACAGAAGGGTATTTCCTGAGGACAGGAAGGAAATGACTTGACTTTGTCGTACCTTCACCTTCCCACAAGCTCTGACAGTCTGATTGGCTTTCTCATCCAGATGGAAGCGCCGGAAATCCTGATTACCCATTGTTCCCATTTTGTGCATTCAGCACTTACCGTCTCCTCTTCGCCATTCAGCTCTTCCTCCTCCAGAGGAACCAGCAGGATACAGATTACGGCATGATTATATTCTCCTCTAATCTGCATTTCAGGCAGCTATCAGTGTCAATCCAATGATTTATGCCATTGTAATCCTATGTGAAGCCAGGTACTTGAATGTTGTGTCAGAGGATAGCTGGATACGTGACTGTCTGTGTATAAAGAGCCAAGTCTACTTCTCGCTTACCTTTTATATCTCACCGCCTCTACCTGTCTGAAAAATGTAAACGAGTCCAACCTGTCTTAGTTTGCAGATTTCACACTTGATTCTTCCTATAGCTCATCCTGGAGTAATCATATCATATTTACGAGCTAGTAACACATCTCAAATGCTCAACCCTGTGGCTGCACTGTAAGTAAGAACTTAACGGTTACAGTAGGTCGGAGCAAGGTTACTCCAGCTCAGCACCTTGTCTCTGGCCCTGGCCAACAGCAGATACTTAGAACGAAACAAGCCCACCACAGCTGGTACCCCAAGCTCAGGCGGCGTGGGTGTCAGGGACACCTCTGGGTGTGACAGCCCTGGAAAGGCTCCCCCAAGTCCCCTCCCCAGATTGTCTCGTCTTTTTTGAATCTACTGATATGTTTTACATTGACACCCACCTGTGACAGTGAGCTCCACAGCTTCATTATGTGTTGAATAAAAAAGTATTTTCTTTTGCTCTAAAATCTCATTTGGCATCTCCTAATTTTAGGTTTATGAAAAATATTCAGTAATTGTCCCCTCTTCAGCATGATATTCAACCTTGTTTCATCGTACCCCTTTTCTCCGTCACATCCTTTCAGAAGTGACAAATCCTAGTCTATTTTCTCTCCTGGATAAAAGCTGTTCCATACCTTTGATCATGATTTTTGCCCTTCTTTGTACCTTTTCTGGATATAATACTTCCTTTTCTGAGATGGGGATGGGGAGGGGAAAACAAGAACTGCACGCAGAATTCAGGATGTGAGTGTGCTATGGATTTATAAAGTGGTAATGAGGGGTTTTGTTCTATCCTCTATTTCTGTCTCAGTAATTCCTATGATCCTTTTTGCTTCTTTGACTACCACTGAGCACTCAGGCTTCAGAGCATGCTAAAATGTGGAACCTATTCTTTATGCCTCCTTTCATGTCTTTTAATGAACTCTCCTAATCTGGGGGAAAAGACACAGTCCCTACCTATCCCCACCTGGAACAATGCCCAAGGTGCCTGTCTGGTAGGAGTGGGAGGATATTAGCGCTCTGAGACTGCAGTGAGCTAACAGCTTGCACTTCCTCTCATTAGATGTTTTTCAGGCACTTAAACTTCAGCTCTGTGCAACAGCTGTGTGAGGTGGGCAACAATCATTAAATGAATTTCACAGATGGAGAAACTGAGACAGAGGGATTTGTCCAATTCACTTAGAAACTGTCACAAAGCCAGGAACAGACCCTGAGAATGAGACCAGTCTTTCCTTCCACTGGTTGCTGCAAGTGAAATGGCTGCTCCAGGGACTGTCTTCACCTTGGGCTCCATGGCCACATGATGTCTTATGTCTCTACCCCTGCAGCCTGCAGCCTTTGTCATGTCGTGGAAAAACAAGAGTCCCTAGTCCAGCTAGCTAGTGGGCAAGTACATCATCTTACCTTATTCTAACCTAACCTATCCTGGCCTATCCATAACTATTCTTCCAAGCTGTAATACTAGTAAAGTTGCCATGGAGTAGTTTTGAATTGCCTTATTTCTCCTCATATTATTTCAGACTCAATCACATGCAGAAAACCATAGAATCATAGAACGGTTTGGGCTGGAAAGGACCTTTAAAGTCATCTAGTCCAATTCCTGCCTCCCCTTCCCCCTTGCAATGAGCCAGGACAACTTCAACTAGATCTTTCCACCCAAATTCTCAAGGGATGTAGTTTTGAATTGCCTTATTTCTCCTCATATTATTTCAGACTCAATCACATGCAGAAAACCATAGAATCATAGAAC